>WAAG01017986.1:56726-97133 GCA_013390105.1 Tichodroma muraria | reverse complement strand
CTGACGTTTCGCGTGCGGGGATTCCTTCTGGAAACAGAGAGATGGGACTGCTGAGTTTCATGAGAAAGTGCAGTTTATTTTCCTTATTTTCTACAGAGGCAGAGAGAGGATGGGTCTCTCTTGTAGGTGTTAGCAGTATGGCGAAGAAGTCACAAGATTTCTGCTTATCAGACTATTTAAGGCTTTATGGGCCAATAAAATTCTGCCATCTAGATATTTGTGTTATTAAGCCAACGCTGAGCTAATTAGTGTTATTACAGTGTGAACTTTCTTAACCAATCACCTCTTAACACCTAAACCTTACAATATTACATTCCAAAACCTCTTGTTAACCTTTATAACTACTTTTGCTTCGTCTATGACTTTTAAGCTCTAAAACTAAACTTAACACACTCTGCTTAAAAAGCTATAAATCTCCATTCTTACTTCTAGCACCTAAGCTTGGAAGCTTTTCCCAAGGTGTCAGGTCAAACCCTGTCTCTAATTCTAAGTTTTGGCTTACAGGCCTAATATTCTGAGATTTCCCAGTGCTTCGGGTTCCAACAGGTCACACTTCCCTGATCCCACTCTGGAAACACGGCATGCTGTTAGGATGGGCTCTGGGGCCCTTGCACCTGGCTGTTTGATCTCCTGCTCCCCAGGGAAAGGCTCCCAGGTGCTTTCCTGTGCAGCTGGGGTTTCGTCGCTGCCTGTCCCAAGGCTGAGCCCTTCGGGATGGTTCTTCACAGCTCCTTTCCCCTGTGGTTCACCCTGCACTGCTGGAAGTCCCTGATGCCTGGAGAGGCTACCTGGAACAGAGGCTGCATAGTGTTAAAGGAATGAAATAGTTATTTATTTAAAAGGCTTTCCAAGGATACACCTTGGGCAGTACAAGAGCCTGGCCCGGGCTACACCCAGGATGGACCCGGAGTCACGAGTTTTCACACTTTTATCAGTTTTGGTCCATTTCCATATTGGGGTTAATTATCCAATTACAGCTCCAGGTCATGCAGTCCCACCCTCCCAGGCTGCTCTCCTCAATTCTCTGCTGTTTACACTTTTTTGGGCCCAAAGCTGCAACGGTATCCTTGGTTCTGGGGCTGGAAAAGGATTGTTTTGTCTGACTGAACTGTGAGGAGAACTTGCTTTATATGAAGATATATATATTCATATATATATGAATATATATAGATTCATATATAATATAGATATTTATATGAAGATATATGGGAGAACGCTTTATATGAAGTTCAGTCAAACACTAGGGCAGTACAGAATCTGGAAAATATGAAAGCTAAAACTTAAGGCATCAACTCAGCCTGTAGGTCCCATTTAAGAGTGGTGAAGCTACCACAGACTAAGGAGGGTCCATGAATTGGGTTAGAAATTAGAATGACTTTTTTTTCCCCTAGAAAAACAGGAGGTAGGGATGAACAGCTGAGGCTCTTCCCTCTGCAGCTCTGCTGGCTCAGCTGCAGGTGGATCTCAGCCATTCCATCAGGAGTTTATTTTGCTCAAGCAGTTTTTGTGTACGCATTGGGAGGAGGCATCAGGGCCTGAGCAGGTGGGTTTGGTGGCCCAGGTCTCTGTTACAGCAGGTCTCTCTTACTCCATTAGGTAGTGATTTGGGGGCAGGGATGCTCATAAGTGTCCTGCAAGCAAATGTGGGTTAATACTCCAGGGAATGTGAGAGCTGGTTGGAGGCAAGGCCCACTTCTCAACAGCGACTGGAAGTGATCGTGCTCACCACTGCATCCTTTTCATGACAATAAAGGTCTGACTCTGAGCAATTGCTTGGTGAGCAATGAACCAAGGACATTTGTAGCTGAAGACTGTCCTTAAATTGCCTCTCAAGGACCTCTCTGGCTGCAGGTGTCAGGGAAGAACAGGATGTTTTGTGTAAGCTCAGCACACTCGGTTTCACCCAAAGGAGAGGGCTGTGAGAGGCCTGCAGCAGAGCCTGTTCACTCTCCTGAGTTACCTCTCGTGAAGGAATCCTTCCCTGGGAGGGTGGGGAGCCCCTGGCACAGGGTGCCCAGAGAAGCTGTGGCTGCCCCTGGATCCCTGGAAGTGTCCAAGGCCAGGCTGGACAGGGCTTGGAGCCACCTGGGCTAGTGGAAAGTGTCCCTGCCCATGGCAGGGGGTGGCAATGGGATGAGTTTTATGGTCCCTTCCAACCCAAACCATTCTGATTCTATGATTCTCACCTGAGCTCTTCCACCAACCCTGTCCCTGTCTAAGCCAGACCTTGTTGCTGACTGTCCGCTCTTCTCCTGATTATGGATATTAAGAACCTGGCTTTGAAAAGCGAAGCTTCCCACTGGATGCACAGCCTGGTGACCAAGGGCAGCCAAAACAAACACCTGGCAAGCTTCCCTGGCCAAGTTTCACACCTAGAATAAATCAAATTATCTTCCTTCCTGCTCAGGCAGCTCCAAGGAGCTCTTTGCTCCTGCCACACGCGCTCTCTTCTTTCCAGGAGGAAACTTGCTTCCTCAGGAAAGCTCACACCATGAAACCTTTCATTTTAGACTGGCCCCTGGACCGTGGTTGTGCCAGAGAGCTGGGAACAGGGAGGGCTGGTCCCTCTCCTGTGCTGACTTAGCCTGGGAGGTCTGTGCTCCCCAGATTAGGCTCCAGATTAATTAGGGCTCCCCAGTGAAAAAATATGGGAAAACCTCCCAGGTCAGGGTGAGGAGATATATCCTCCCACCTCCCTCACTGACGGGGTTTCTTTGGGTTCATGGAACCTGGTGTTTGCTCATTGCCCAAAAATTTGGAGTTGGGTGGGAATGACAAGGTTCTCTCAGCCTGCCTCCCTTCCGGTGCCCTCTGTCCAAGCTTGCTGGTTGCAGAGGGGTAGAGTTGCCCTGTTATGCCAAGGTAGATGGTCCTTGATTTTCCTGGGTTTTTTCCCTTTGAAGAACCATTATTTGGAGGAGAGGGTGAGAACTATGGTCAGGAATTTATATTTTGGAACGAATCCATCAGGAAATAATCCTCTGTGCTCCCATGGAGGAAAATCACACCATGCACAAGACAAGAGGTGCCAATGCCTCCACCATCCCTCTGGCTTCTCTCGATGGTCCCCATCCCACCCAGCTCATTCCAGCTGCTGAAGGGTGAGTGCCAAGGGCTGTTTGATGTGACCTGGGATGTCCTGGCTGTTCCCTGGTTGCTGGCTCTGTAGGTGCTCAGTCAGGTGTCTCAGATGCCCATGAACCCGTGGAGATGGAAAAGGTCTGGCAGGACTTCTTAGGTGGGGAAGAAAAGGGGAAGCACAGCAGGTCCATCAATCCAGTGTGACACGGAGGGGTGGGAGGAATCAACTTGTTCATCCAGAAGTGATTTCTCAAGGGAATTTCTGGCTGGGGTTTAGGGAGGATTCTTCCTACACCAGCACTGTCTCTGTGCATTTTGCATTGCAGGGGAGGATTCCACGTGCTGGTGGAATAGCAAAGGAATGCCCTGGCTCAGCTTTCCACCATGAAAAATGGTGATTTCCCAAAACTGCCCTCATAAACATTTCCAGGCAGCAGCCTCTTTGTCAGCCCAGTCAAACTTCAAAGAAGGAGGAAGACACAACTGGTGCAATGAAATTTTTTTTACCAACTCTGCACTTGGACAAGAAGCATCCTATTGTGTTCCTTTGGAAGAGGGGTACCTCTGCTGCTCCAGGAGCACAGGGGCATCATCCTGCTGCATTTACAGCATTTTCACATCCTCAGGTGAAAGCTGACACAAGGCTGCCCTGTGATGTGGTAGAGGAGGAGAGGAGGAGAATTTTTATCCTGCTTCTTCTTTTGCCAAGTCTTTCTCCTGAATGACCTGGTGACATAAGATCTTAAATTTGGAATTGCCTTAAGAGCTGCTTTTATCTTCCCTCTGCTCCATGGGGAGGGAGACAGCAATTCCATAGGAAATTTCTTTTAGGATCACTTTCCTGTCAACAGCAACAGCAGAAAGCACTCAGGAGGAATATGTTGGTTTTTGGTTTTTTTTTTTTAATCTGGCAATTTTTTCTCCATTTTAGAACAAAGTATTCTTTGCCTTAGCTATAACCTCAAGTGATTAACTTACTGTCAGTGATTTCTGACTCCTCTTAAGATATTCCCAGGGTTATTGGACTGACATCACCAAATTGCTCCACTTAAGAGCAGGCAGAGCCAGCAGAGAAGCAATCCTGAGGAGCTGCTACAGTTCCAGGCAGTTTGCTGGGATGTCAGTGCTGTGAAATGCAGAGGCTGAGTTTTCTCACCCATGGTCCAAGCTCTGGTGGTGGCGCATGAACTCCAATCATTTCAGATGCCTCCAGGAGCTGACAGCCCTCAGGCTATGAGAGAAAAGTGAAGCATCTTAAAATTGGCTCCCCCTCACACGCCTGATAGGGGCTCTATAGCTGCTGTGAAAAGCAGAACTTGCTTTTCATTTATCATTCCAAATCTCTCTGTTCCTCTGGGTCTTCTGCCCTGTCCAGGATCATGAATCTCTCCTGTAGGCACATCTCCACCCTGCAGCCGTGGACACATCCCTCTCCCATCTCTGCAGCTCTTCGTCTGAGCTGGCATCTCCGATCTGAGCGGCTCCTGTGCTTCCAGATCAACCATTCCTCCTTTTCTGGGGGGCAAGTCCTACTTCCTCCCTGTTCCTTCGTGGCCACAGGCTGCAGGCAGGAGAAGGGGCTGGAAAAAGACGTTGGATCTGGCTATGCAGAGTCTTGGGAAGGTGGATTCAAGGTCATGTTGAGTACAGCTCTGCTCTACAAACGCAGAGCTTTGCTGTCCCGCTCCCACCCGGAGCTGCTGTGGCGGCACAGCCCAGCTAAAACACCAATCCAGCTAAAACAGGATGCCAGTTATTTTCTTTTTAGGGTGAACACCCTTGTCAAAACAAACCTTCTGAGACAAAGCCTGCTGCCGTTCACCCCTGGGTCACTGCTTCACACAGCCTGAGGTTACCAGGTCCAACCTGGGAGATGACCCCAACGCGGGCACGTCCGGCAGCTGTCGGGTGATGGTTCCTCCGTGTGCCTGGGGGGTGGACACCTCCCTTGCACCTCCACTTCATCCTCAGAGCTGCCAGGAAGCTGCTGGCATTGCTGCCAGTCCCTGAGGAGGAATTAAGGGGTGACTGGGTGACAGCCTGCGTGTCCCCCAGATCACCTCACTCCTTAAGCACATCTTGAACAGCTGGCACATCAGCCGTGCCTCTGTGCAGCTCCATCCTCACGGCAGAGCCTGCGGGACACGTTTTTAATTTGCCACTGATCCATTCCAGCCACCTTGTGCCTCAGTTTCTCCGTGTGCTATTTGGAGGCAGAGGTTGCCCCCTCCCACTCTGATCCTCAGCCTCCTGCTGTGTCACACACCCTGCCAAGCACATCAGGGGGCTTGGGTTTCCCTGGGGACAAGTGGCTGGAGGAGTGTCACCACTAGGACAATGATAACTCCTCCTGGGATGGACAATAAGCCAGCAGCTCGTTTTTCTCACTCTTTTGCTGCCAACCCCTGTGTTTGCCAGCTCAGGAGGTGTCTGGCATCCCCCAGTCTCCAGGGGCCAGCAATGCAAATGCCAGGCTGATAAAATGCTCTGGTTCAGGAGATGCCATGGAGATTTACACTCCAACTGAGTCTGAAGGTAGAGTGTGCAGTGGTTAAAGCAACACCTCCAAAATAAACCAGGAAAAGGCTCTTTTGATACCCCCCGCCCAGGATTTCTGCTCATCTGATCTAGGAATGGTCCCAGTGAGGGATGTGAACACAGAGGCAGTGAGGGAGATTTCAGAGGGTCCTCCTGCACTCAGTGATGCAGTGAAGGCTTTTGTTTGGTCTTGGGTAAGCCCGACATTTTTTTGTCTCAAAAAATACCCCCAAAGGATGGAAAATGAAACAAAAAACTTGGAGTTGGTCTGGAGTCTGTTCACATGGGTAGTGGAAATGTCCTGGGATCTGCTGACCTCCAGCTGTGGTGGGTCTCCTTCAGGACCTGGGACATCTGCAGATGCTTCAGGTGTCACCGAGCATTTTGTGTGTCACCGGGGAGCCAGCTGCTCACTCCATCCCAGAGACTGTGCTCTGTCCAAAATCCACCCCACTGCCTCCTCACGGCTGCAAACGCAGTTTGGGTCAGGCTGGAAGCAGCAGCAACAGCAGCAGAGGGAGCTGGTCGGCCGGTGGATGCTGGAAAGCTGGATGCTCAGCAGGTGCTCTGGTTTCGCTGAGAGCGCTCCAGGGGCTGGGCAGGAGCTGGCCTGCCAACACTGCTCGCCGTGGTGACCGGGAAAAAGACCTTCTGTCCCCGCAAACCCGCCGGGGAGGCGGCGGCGGGGTCGCGGAGCCGGCCCGGCGCTGCTGGGAGGCGGCAGAAGCCGGGCTCGGCTCCACGGGAACCGGGAGCGCGTCAGCCCCGACCCGCGGGGGGAAACAGCCCCGACCCGCGGGGGTCCTGCTGAAGGGCAGCCCTGGGCAAATCCTGCCGGTCCCAACTGGCTGGGCTTCCCAGAAAGTGGGGTTTTGTCTCTGCTGCCTGAACTCCTCCAGGGTGAACTTTTTTCCTACTTCACTTGAAAAAGCATTTAAGTTAAAGATGCCTCCTTTTCGAATAAAATCTTTGGAGTTTATCCTCTCAGGAAGCAGTTTTTTGGTAGAAATTTTCATGTCGCTGAAGCTTGCTTTGATTTTCTTTCTTTCTCTTTTTTTTTTTTTTTTTTTTTTAATGATCACTTATTTTAAATAATGCAGTGGAAGGCTGGCTCCACGATTTAGAAGAATGTTTGTTTATTCAGGGAAAAAACCCCAACAAACCCAGTCCCCTGGTTCTGCTGTAAATCTGAGTGATTCTGGTAACTTTATAGCACATCAATAATTGACAGTCAATTAAAATTCAGGTTCTTAAATGAATGACCATTTAGCCAAGGGACTTTGGGTGCTTTAGGGCTAGGGTTTAAATCTCTCCTTGCCATGCCTTTGCTTGCCGTGATTCCTTGTGGCTGTGGAATGAGAACTGCTCCATCTCCCGGTGTGCTCCTGGGAGGATTTGTCAGCTGGAGATGCTCGGGGCTCTCTGGAGCTCCCACCCGGGCGGCAGGACCGTGTGTGAAGGGCATCCCCTTGGTCACGTCCCCTGATGTGGTGTCACACCCTCTCCTGCGGTGCAGAGAGGTTCCCAGGGTGGAATTTTCATGGCTGTGGAGGCTGATGGAGATCTCTGGCGAGCTCCTGCCTGCTCTGTATTTCCCACACGCCTTTCGCAATTTCTGCGCTTTCGGGGAGAACTTCTTGCCCGCTTAAACTTGACTCCCTTTTCAGGCTTTAAATATTGAGAGCAGATCAATATCTCAGGAACCTCCTTGGTGAAGATGAGCGTGATTTGCTGGGAGCTGCATCCACCCTCTTCCCCCTCTCCTCTCCTTATTCCTACTCCAAGCTCATTAAGCAGTGCCACAGGCAGAGATCCATCAAAGGCTGTGACTGCTGTGGATGTTTCCTGAAGTGTCTCATTCAGAGCATGATGAGGTTGGAGTGCTGCTCCTAATGCAGGCACGATCCGGAGTTACTGGTGTGCTCTTAACTAATAAACCTTCAACTGCAGCCCAGAATAGCAAACTCTGTAATCATGGAAAATTGCCTTCTGATGGGTGAAAATGCACAAGCCTGGGGTGGAGATCTGCTTCCCTCCCCCCTTCTCTTCTTTTCTTAAGGCACTGAGTAGGAAGATGGAGAGGGGAAAGGGAGGCAGGAGCATCCATCCTCCCCCTCGCTCTTTTGGCGTTTGCCTCTGGTTGTCATTGCAAATTGACATTTTAGGATGGATGGGAAGGGGATCTCTCCAGGTCATTGTGAAACCTTCTCCAGTCTGGGCTTTATTCAGGAGGTTGCTGAACCTTCCATGGTGGTGGAAAGTTCATTTTTCCCTGGAAAAAGGTGAATGCTCAGAATCCTGAGGAGAGGAAACCCGCACTACCAGGGAAGGGATGGTCTGGGAGCCTGGTGAGGTTCATCCATGGTGTCTGAAGCATCTGTGCTTCACCAGGGAGCTCCAAAGAGACCTGGGAGAGCTTGAGCTCATCCCAGCCAGAGACATCCCTCAGTATAACATCAAACCTTGGCTGGAGAGGGAGGAAGAGCTTTTCTGGTGGGTGGGAAATACTCCAGTGCCTCCAACTGGAAGGTGGTTTGCAAGAGGCAGTGAGGGAAGGAGCTGCTTGTGCTGCAGAGAAATGCCTTGGGGGCACACCTGGGCTTGCAGGTGTCAAATGTGGCTCAGCAGGTGACAAAATGCCAAGGGTCTAAGGGCAGGAAAGGTCCCCTCTCACTGCCGTCCCCCTCCCTGTCTTTCTTGGGGGGTTCAGGGCTCAAACCTAAAATCCCCTTCTTTAGGGGTTTAGCGGGATGCGTGATGTGAGGCAGGGAGCTCCTCTCAGCAGGCACTGCAGGACACCGAGCCCTCTCCGGGGAGAGCTCCAGAGCCAGGAGCACGGCGGGGTCATTCCCTCACGTGCAGAGCAGGAGGCACTTCCTGGAAAGGGACAGGGTTATCCTGATGTCAGCCGGGGTGGCTTCGGAGCGAGGGACGGGATGTTCCCTTGCTGGAGCCTGGCCTGGCTGAGGTCGGGTTTCCAGGAAGGAGAATGTCCCTGGAGACATGTGATGCACTGTGGTGCAGTGACAGCCTCGGAGGGATGGTAAACACAGCACATGCAACACAGGCACGTGGCACTGAGGGAGGATGCCCAGCAGCCACAACTCAGGTCTCTGCAGCTCCAAATTCAAATTCAATTCCAAGTTCAAATTCAGTGGGAAAAAAACCCCCAAACCTTAGATCCACATTTCCCTCTGTGAGGTTTGGCCTTAATTAGGGTTTCTGTGTTCCTTCTGAATTATTCATGAATAATTATTTTTCTTCATACAGTCTGGTTTTGGTTATCCTGCTTCACCTCAGGCTGGCTCATCTAATTAATTGACACCTATGAGACTATGAGGCACAAGAATCCCTCCAAGCTCTTTTAAGAACTTCATATCTAAATTCAAAGACTATTCAAGGACTGAGGTTCTGGCTACTAAATATTAATACTCATAAAGTAATATTTATCCTTATCCTCTTCCACTCCACCCCTTTCCTTCCTTTATGCTTCTCCTTCAGTAAATCAAGATGAGATCATCAATCAGCATCACCAAAAACCTTCCCAGGGCTCCCTTTTTTGTAGCTTAGCTGAAATAAGTGGTTATCTGTGTTTCTAAGCACCTGATGGGCTTTACTGCAGAAATGAAGGTACTCCCCCAGTTGGTTTCTGGCTGAAAGGAGGAAAGTATGGTCTGGAGCACATGTGCCAAGAACGGGAGCAGAGGGGCTCAGCCAAAATCACACACTCTCCACATGGACCATGACTAGAATCATGGGATCATGGAATTTCCTGAGCTGGAAGGGACCCACCAGGATCATTGAGTCCAACCCCTGGCCCTGCACAGGTGAATCCCAGCAATCCCACCCTGTGCCTGAGAGCGTGGTCCAAATGCTTTTTAACTCTGTCAGGCTTGGGGCTGTGTTCTTTCCCTGGGGAGCTTGTTCAGTGCCCAGCCACCCTCTGGATGGGGAACCTTTTCCTAATATCCCCCTAAACCCTTCCCTGACACATCTCCAGCTGTTCCTTGGGGTCCTGTCACTGGTCACCAGAGAGCTCCAAGCCAGGAGGTCACCCCTGAGCCTCAAGGCTGTAGAAGGCTGTGCATGGCAGAGGGTTGTCCCCACTTTGTGTGTGCCTTGTGCCATTGAGTGGTGGCCTTTGATGCACTCGGAAGACACCGGGCGATGTTTGGCAGAGCCAGCACCAGGCCACTGCATCCATGGCTTCCCCTGGTGCTGGCCTGCCAAGGAGATGAGTTTTGATGGCATGACAGTGTTCCCAGGCCATGTGTTGTGCCTGCCTTCCAAGCAGAGCCATCAAGCCTGGAGAGCTGTGATCTGTGGGAAAGGGCAGTAGGTCCAAGGGTGAGTTGATGAGGTGTCAGATTAAGGTTAGGGCTAGCTGGGAGGGAGTATTTCTTTCCCACCAAGGCTGCTGAGATGCTTGGGGGAATTGAAGAGGACACAGAAGCTGTGGGATGACACAATGCTCTGAGGGCAGAGGTCCTGGACAAGGGGAAAACCTCCAGTGGCTACAACTCCACCCACACTGTCTCTGCCTCTCTTCCTCTCGCTGTGTTTGGGCTGGAAAAAACCCTTGAGTGCAAGAGGACCCTTTCAGCACCCTGCCAAGATAAGGGAGGGTCTGGTGCAGGACAGCAGCGGCATCATGGGGCCATTCCCACAGCAAGGATGTCCTGCATGGGAAGGTGTTTGGGTCCTGGAGGGGGTTCCTTGGGTCTCCAAGCTGAATGACAGACCTGGCCAGGACCAGCAGGAGCCTTCTCTGCAAGAGCCCTAGTTGCTTCAGCCCTCTGAGCAGCTAAAGAGTAAACAATGAAATGAAATAAGCACAAACAAGCACAGAGACCAGAATTCAAGGCTCTTCGGCGCTTCTGGCCTGGGATTTGCAACAAAAGCTTTTCTCAGCCGGCTTTGAAAAGGAAACCCACACAAGCTCCTTTTGCTATTCAGCCCAAACACAGGGCTGCTACTCATTCGAGCCCTCTGAATGTTCCCTCAGCTCCCGAGCTCCTTGGGCTGTGCCAAGAGCACCAACAGTGAGGCCACTGGCTGTAGGTGGGCAGGAAACATCAGCAGCAAAGCATTTTCCAGAGCAGGGTAATCAGGGCACATCCCAACGCTCTCATCCCTTTTCTTGCTGTGGAAAATGGGGAGAAGTGGTTGGGAGGACATCCTGGAGGCTGTTTGGTTTCCTCCTGTCATTGCTGTTAGGGCTTTGGCTCGCTTTGTTCATCCTTGTTCTATTCCAGCAGAAGTGGGGCAGGCACTGAAACCTTTCACCTGGGCCATCAGACACGGGCTGGGGGCTTGGCCAAAGCAGCTCCAGAGCCCAGCTATTTGGAAACTGCCTGCTGCTGAATGTGCTGTCTTCATCTGCCAGGGAGCATGGCTTCTTAGGAGAAAGGCATGGCACTGGGATCCTCTCCTTGGGATGCACAGCTTCGCTGTGCCTCGGTTTCCTTTCAGCCTCAATTGCTGCCCCACTGGGCTGCTGCACATTTCATGAACTGGTCCAGTGGAGGAAACCCTGAAATTGGGCTCAGCCTAATGGTGAGTGTTAGTGCTGATGTGTTCCAAAACCAGGTGAGGTTTTCAGCTCCCCTGCTTGCCCTGGGGAGGTTGTGCTGCCTGGGCTCCCCCCAGGGATGAAGCTACGGAGTGGTGTCCCCTGGATTGTCTGGGGCCATGGCAGAAAAACAAATGGGATTTCACGCATTGCCTGTGTTTTCTAGTTTGCTCAGAATGAGAAGATTTTGGCCCATCTTCCTTCAGGAGCTCCTGGATGCAGCTCCAGAAACCCTTCCTGGATGCTTTGATTTTTAGCCCAAGGAGGACGCAGCTTGTCCTCAGGGCTGGGTCAAGGAGAAAGTATCATGTTGTCACCTGGGCTCTTCCTTTTGCTTGTCCCTGGAGTCTCTGTGCTTTCTCTTTTGTTATGAAATAGGGGTTGCAACACTCCTTTTGCCTTCCTGAAAACCTGTGATCTTCTCAGAGGTGTGTTGACATGTAGGGATGGAATCATCCACAGTGGTGTTTCTCCCAGCACTGAGGATTTTCCTCTGTTTTCTACTACAAAACAAGCTCCAGGTATCTTCACTTCTCCATCGTCCTGGCTCATCCCAAGGAAATTCCCTCAGAAAACCTTTCCTGCCCTGTAAATGCATTTTTCTTTTGATCCCTGCCTCTGGCAGGCTTCACCACCTTACAGCACTGGTGCCAGTGCTGCTTACATGTGATTTTAAATCCCATCTTAGCTAAAAACACAGGGATTTGAATTTCCAGCTTGTGAGCATGGATCATGCTAGGAGGGCTGCTCATGCTAGGAAATTCCTTGCATTTTCTTGGGCAGTTTGCTCCTCTGTGCGTCCTTGCTGGAATGGGCTCTGACACAGCTTTTGTTTGCTGCAGCTGCTGGAGAACAGAGCAATCATGGTTCCTCTCCTTCGTGGGCGAAGCTCATTGTTTTGGAAGGAGAGCTGGCATTTTTAGAAACCTGCTGAATCAGCATCCTGGATCCGAGTGTTCTCTTGGGGCCAAAGCCCAGTGCGTGGAAATGGATGCTGATATTTGGGTAGCAGAGTCCTGCCTCTAGGTTCCAGGTAATGAGGTTTTCACCTGTGAACTGAACCCCTTCCTGCTGACTCCAAAGGACTTTGCCCACTCCAAGCCCTGAAAGAGAGGAAGCGTTTCATGGAGCTGCTGGCACATCTCAAGAAGCTTTTCCTACCTGTCACAGTGCAGGTGACCCTCCCCTACTGCCATTGCCTTGTGGATGATCTTCAGCTCATTCACAAGATGCTGAGTTTTGGAAACCTCTGTCATCCCAGGAGGTGCCAATACCTGTCCTGGTAGAGGTCTTTGGACAGGGATGGAGGGGAAAGATAAGCAGCACTGTGTGCCTTTGTGATGTCTGCATGCACAGAGGGCAGCAAGAAGTGAAAATTCACTTAAAATGCTGTGTGAGGCTTGCTTCATTCTGGTTCCCTTTGGCAGCCGGAGTAAGCTTGTCAGGGATAATAAGGATAATAAATGTTGCTAAGCAATAAGTGATTCCAAATCAGCTTTATCAGCTCAGCCCTGTGGGGAGGAAAAGGAATCTGAGCAGGAAAGAGCAGCAGAAGACACCTGGTAGGGGGATGGAAGACACAAACAGCCCATGTCACCTTGGGGACAAGCCTGTCCCCATGGCCCTGTTGGGAGAGTGAGGACAGAGCCCAGATGGGCTGTGGTTGTGCTCATCCCAGTTACAGCTCCATGGAGAAGTGCAGGGTGCCCAGTCTGTGCTGACCAGTCCTGAGTGATCCCCTGCCATGGGCAGTGCCAGCCCCTGTCCTCCTCATGGGATCGAGCTCTGGTGTGACCATCCACTGATGCCTCGGAGGCTGACCTGGAACAGAGACTAGCCAGAGCAAAAGGATAAAGTAGGGATTTATTAAAAGGCCTCAATGGATACACCTTGGGCAGTACAAGAGTCTGCCACACCCAAGGTGAATCCCAAAATGGTCACAAAATGATGGCCAGTCACAAGGTCTCACACTTTTGTAAGATCTGGTCCATCAGCATATTGGAGTTAATTGTCCAATTACAGCTTCCGGTTATGAAGCTCCATCCTCCTTGGTTTTCTCTCTTCACCTCTGTTTTTGCTCTTGGGCCTGAAATTTGTATCGGCTGTCCTTGGTCCCAGGCTAGAGAAGGAATTGTTTTGTCTCCCTACTCTGTGAAGAGAGCTCACCAACACAATATGAAACCCAGAACCACACACTGAACCAGCACAGGATCTGAAAAATATAAAAGCTACAATTTAAGGCATCACCATGACGCTTCATGGACGAGGGGATAGAGAGCCTGCAAAAGACAGAGGCCTGACAACGTCAGCGCAGAGCTAGCGGATATCCAGAGGGGTTTTCCCGAGGAAGAACAACACAGGAATTGACCTCTCCTGCTCTTCCGCTCCTCTCGGACAAGCTGGCCAGCTCTTCCCACTGCCATAAACTCACACTGGATGCTCCCACCTCATGGGGCAGGGAGAGCACTGGGGGTCACACGCATGTCCTTGAGAGCTCTGTGGGAGCCCAAAAGCTTTCCTGCCCTCTCCTGCACTGCCAGAACCCTCCAAGCTCCCAGGCTATGTCCCAGAGATCTTGCTGGAGGCTTGTTCAGCTGTGACAGAGATGCATCTGTGCTCATTGGCTCCTTCCTGTGCAGGTTATGGGGGCAGGAGCGAGGATGGCTCAGGCGTCTCCATCCCCATCCCCAATCCCCATCCCCATCCCCAATCCCCATCCCCATCCCCATCCCTGGCACATTCCCTGCTGCTGAGTCCCTTTCTCCGTGCCTTTCCTGCTCGGATAGGTTCACTCTTGGGTGGAGCTGTCTCCAGCCTGTGTGAGGTGCAAGGAAATCTCATGCTGGAATTAAAAACACAGGGGAAGCATCAGAACAGCCTTTGCTGTGCCATGGGTTGGCGTTGTGTGCCAGAGGAGTNGGTTATGAAGCTCCATCCTCCTTGGTTTTCTCTCTTCACCTCTGTTTTTGCTCTTGGGCCTGAAATTTGTATCGGCTGTCCTTGGTCCCAGGCTAGAGAAGGAATTGTTTTGTCTCCCTACTCTGTGAAGAGAGCTCACCAACACAATATGAAACCCAGAACCACACACTGAACCAGCACAGGATCTGAAAAATATAAAAGCTACAATTTAAGGCATCACCATGACGCTTCATGGACGAGGGGATAGAGAGCCTGCAAAAGACAGAGGCCTGACAACGTCAGCGCAGAGCTAGCGGATATCCAGAGGGGTTTTCCCGAGGAAGAACAACACAGGAATTGACCTCTCCTGCTCTTCCGCTCCTCTCGGACAAGCTGGCCAGCTCTTCCCACTGCCATAAACTCACACTGGATGCTCCCACCTCATGGGGCAGGGAGAGCACTGGGGGTCACACGCATGTCCTTGAGAGCTCTGTGGGAGCCCAAAAGCTTTCCTGCCCTCTCCTGCACTGCCAGAACCCTCCAAGCTCCCAGGCTATGTCCCAGAGATCTTGCTGGAGGCTTGTTCAGCTGTGACAGAGATGCATCTGTGCTCATTGGCTCCTTCCTGTGCAGGTTATGGGGGCAGGAGCGAGGATGGCTCAGGCGTCTCCATCCCCATCCCCAATCCCCATCCCCATCCCCAATCCCCATCCCCATCCCCATCCCTGGCACATTCCCTGCTGCTGAGTCCCTTTCTCCGTGCCTTTCCTGCTCGGATAGGTTCACTCTTGGGTGGAGCTGTCTCCAGCCTGTGTGAGGTGCAAGGAAATCTCATGCTGGAATTAAAAACACAGGGGAAGCATCAGAACAGCCTTTGCTGTGCCATGGGTTGGCGTTGTGTGCCAGAGGAGTTGGAGCTGGGAAAGGTCTGGAGAAGGACAGTGAGGAAGGTGGAAGCAGGGAGTTATGTTCCCATGAGGAATAGCCAGGTAAGTACTTGTCTGTGAAAGGTGGCTGTGGGAGGACACAAGAGCAGTTTAGAAACTCATGGGTAGTCTGAAGAGTGTGCACGAGGACTCTGCCTCATACAGCTCAGGAATTAGGGGTAATCACATGAAGCTGATGGGACAAACACTTTAAATTCCAGGAAATCCCAGAGATGATTCCCCCACCTTGCTGGTGTTTCGATTACTTGCCAGCTACTAGAATGAGCCTGATGGCTGACAGGCATCCCATACAGCAACCACCTGACTTGGAAGTGCTCTTCCCAGTGGGAAATCCTTTGTGGATGGCTGCAGAGGACTTCACTGTCATTGTGCACACTGCCCTGTGTCACTCCTCCTCCTCTGTCAGTTTGGAGTGGGGCTCCAAAGACTCTCCTTGCTGTCCGCAGTGACTCCTGGCTGCTGATGCTGCTGGTGAGGGAGGAACCAACCCCACAGGGCTCCACATCATCCTGAGTGATGCAAGACACCCGAGTTCCTCGTCACTCCTGGGCTGCTGACTTCCTTTTTGCCTTTCAGTTGGATTCCTGCTCTGCTTTGCCCGCTCGCACAGGAGCAGCGTGCGTTTCTTTTCCAGCAGCACCACAGGGTATTTTGTCTGAAAATATTTACATTCCTTTCCCGGGTTGATTTGGTACAGCTTTAGGTTTGGTCCCAACCCAGCACCTCACTGGGCAACCTTCACGTTGTCCTGGGGGGACAACACACATTGTGGGGGGAAGCTGCTTAAGTGGACGCCAAAGTTAAGTGGAAACCAAGTCCTGGTTCCATGGGGTGCCCAAGTTGCCCTCATAGATCCTGGGGAGAGGAATGTTGTTCTCCGTGGTGTAGTCTTTTGTCATCCTCAGGGATGAGAGCTCATGTGCCTTCCAGCTGCATTGTGCCTTCCAGCCCAGCAAACTCTCCTCTGGGTGTTCACGCCCACCTAATTTGACAGGTGGCTGTACAGGTGTAGATGGGTTGATCTATATGGAGTTCTCCAGGACAACAGGCAAAAATCATGGAATGGTTTGGGCTGGAAAAGACCTTAAAGACCATCAAGTCCAATGGGCAGGGACACCTTCCCCTAGAACAGGTTGCTCCAAGCTCTGGCCGACCTGGCCCTGAACACTTCCAGGGACGGGGCACTCAACAGATAGATGTCGCTGGATTCCACAAATCCACATACGGATTCCACAAAAATGTTTGAGGATCAAAATAGTCCATTAAAAAAAAAACAACAAAAAAATGAAAGAAAGTGCACCCAAACTAACCTTGTGGGTTTTTTTCCCTACTAAAAGCATTTGATCTCTTCCTGGTCTCTTTGTGATGCTGGTGGCATGTGCTGACAAAGGCAAATGTTCTGCTGGACCACAGATCAGGACAAACTCACATGATCATTGTGGAAACCTTAATCTTTGTATTTTCTTTCCTACATTTTGAACACACATCCAGCAGACTCTTGCACTGAGCTGCTGCAAATGGTTGGCAGGAGGGAGCAAGGTTTTCCACAAAGGTTTCTTTGTGCTCCTGAGTCAACCTCTTCCCACGAAGGAATAAGCTGAGGATGTTCATGCAGGAGATGTCTCTGTGAAGGAGTGGCGGCCACTAGAGGGTGGCCATGCCATAGACAGCACTGCCCTTGGGGACAGGGACTTCCTGGGGCAGTTCCATGCATCGGGAACCTCCTCAGGATGAGCTGGCTTCTGGCTTTGGGTGTGCGACCTGCCCAGGTACCACATTTCTGATCTGAGCGAGGCTTTGTACGCCCTGATGGCTGATGGACAGGCAAGTGCTTTTCTTGTCATGTGTCAGACGAGGTGAAGAGGTGTCTGGATATCTGGGAAGGAAGAAGAGGAAAAGTGTGAGAACTGGGTGGTTGTCTGGGCACGGCCATGAGTCTCCTGAACTTCTCAAGTCAGGGGCACCAAGGTGACATTTCCACAAGCTTGGAGCTGAGATGCAAGTTTTCTAAGCTCCAGTTTTCATCTGCTTGCATCACAACCTGACTTCACACCCAGACCAATGCAAACCCTGCCTTCTGGGTTGTTGCTTGAAAGCCACAATGCTGTCAGGGAATGCAACGAGCCTCCACCCCTCAGTTATTGCAGGTCTCTAGGAAGGACTTGTACTGCTGCCTGTGAATACATTGCATAACCTGAAGGACATTGTGCCTTGGCTGGAGGTGGCCATAGTCTAAGGCCATTGCTGAAAAGGGACAAAATAACTTCTCTCCTCAGTGCCTGGCGCTCTGCAGGTCCCCCAGGCCATCCCACCAGCCCTGGCCATTTTCCAGCCTCCACTTCCCCTCCTCTGCTCTCCTGCTGTGGGATATCTCGTGATGGAGCTGATTTCCTCATTCATCCTCCCCCCGTTTTGGCTCTCAACAGGAGCCCTCTGTTCCAAGGAGACTTTAGCAAACGAGCACATGTCTTCCTTTCCCTCCAACAGCCCTTCCCTGCCCCAGAACCCCATCCGCCTCGCTCCGTCACCTGATGCTCCCTTTTGCTTTGGCTCTCTCTTTGCTTACCCTTCCACTGGCTTCTGGTTCTGCTCCTCGCAGCCCAAACACATTTTAATCTTTCCCATCTGAAACAACTCTCCCTCGGCTCTGATTTCCTCCCTGGTTGCCACTTCTGTGCACACACCATGCCAAGACCCAGCTCATGTCTTCACTAAAGCCTTGGCCCGTGTCTGACAAGACCTCAGGGATTTTGGGTTGTGCCCAGCATAGTTAATTTGTTCCTCCTGTGCTTTCCTGAAGCCTGAGGAAAGCACTGAGTCTGCTGACACAGAGAATTTGTCCCCTCCTGCTTACACAGGTCTTATCCCAGCCCCTGAAATCCTGCTGTGTCCAAACGCTGATGGTGTTTGCTGTGCTGTGCCCATCCCACCCCTCTGCACACCCCCTGCCCTGGGCATCTGGAACCTTCCTCACTGCATGGATTCTCTGTGGCTGGCCATTGCCTTTCCCTACAGAACGGCTGATCCCAGTTTCTGTTCAGCCCATGGTGTCTGCAGCCTTCTTGCATCCCATGCGGGGAGAATTTCTTTTAGTCATCCTTATTCTCCTTAAGTGTCTTCTTAAAGCGCTACAACACTGGGATGGCAACAAAATGGAAGATCTGGGAGGATCCAGCATTGTCTCTTTTATTTCTTTATAATTGGTTTTATTCATTTTGGTGTCTGCTGATGATGTCTGACCATATGCAGTTGAGTCGTGGACTTGTGGGGTTTTGAATGAACAGGAATATGAATGAGCCTGGAACGACAAAGTGAATTTAATCCAGACATCTCTTTTGGTGGAGCTGTGATAGCAACAGCAGTAAGTTTCATTTCCTGAGGCGTCCCAGGCAGGCAAATCAAACAGAATATTCCATGTTGGAAGTGACCCCCAAGAATCAATGAAGTCCAACCCCTGACAGGCAAAGGTGTGGGATGCTGCCCAAAAGGACACGAAGGGGCTGGGAGACAGGTGGATGATTGCATGGCAGGCAGGCTGCTATTGCCAGCCAGCACCAGCTGGTCCCACACGGAATCTGCTGGTGATTTTGTAGTTCAGTTTGAGCCTCTTAAAGGCTTTTCTGCATTCATGGAAGGGGCTGATTGTGTTTGTGCACCCCTCAACACCCTGCAGTGCTGAAACACTCTCTAGATACTCTGAGTTTAACAGAGAAGCAGGGAGAGGGATGAAATGATCTCACACCAGCTCTGCAAGCTTGTGATTTCTGTGATTGGGGCAGAAAACACTCAGCAAACTCTCTTACACTTCCCATCTTCCCAGGCTGTGGATTGAGATCAAGGTGCCTCTGCCTTGGCTGTTAAAGGTTCCCGGTGTGTCCATGTTTGCAAAACCAACCTGTCCCTCCAGGGCTGGTTCCTGTCCCTGCTGACTTTGCAAACATCAGGCAGACACGAGTGTTTGCCCAGTGAAACGCGTGTGGGATCTGGCCTGTCCTGCTCTGTGCCGTGGAGTTGTCGCTTCCTCGGCAGTGTGGGGGCTGGAGAGGCTTTGGAAAATGCAGCTTTCCAAGACCATTTGCAAACGTGGCGTGCTGACTCCAAAGTCCTGAGGGGAGCAGGAAGAAATGTGTCACCAGAGCTGCTGGAGCTGCTTTGGCCTGATGGGCTTCCATGTTTCGTGTTCTGGACTGGGAGAGCTGGGGTTGTTCAGCCTGGAGAAGGGAAAGCTCCAGCACCTTCCAGTGCCTAAAGGGTGATTATGTGAAATAAGGAGAGGGACTTTTAATACAGTAAATCCTGATAGGAAAGAGGGAGAGGTTTTAAACTGATTTAGATCAGATATTAAGAAAAAATTGTTCCCTATGTGGGTGGTGAGGCCCTGCACATGTTGCCCAGAGAAACTGTGTCTGCCCCATCCCTGGAAGTGTCCAAGGGCTTGGAGCACCCTGGGATAGTGGAAGGTGTCCCTGTTCATTTCAGGGGTTGGAACAAGGTGGCCTTTAAGGTCCCTTCCAACACAAAGCATTCCACGATTCTGTAATTCCATGCTCCCATGTTGGGCAACCCCTTTGATTTGAGCCTGCATAGGATAAGCAGACCCTCATGGAAGCAGACTTCAAATTCTCATACTCCCTTTGAGGGAGCACCTGAAAGATGGTTCACAAGCCTCAAAAGGCAGAAGAACACAAAGGGAACCTGGAAAAGACACAGGACACCAAGATGCTCAAAGCTCATCAGGCTGGGAGGGAGATGTATCAGAAGGGTTGTGACAGAGGACTATAAATCACTGGGTGGTATGGGGAGGGTGGACAGGAGTACGTTCCCCATCTCTATCTCTGCAAGAATTACAGGACATCAGATGAAACCAGAAATTGTGAATCCAAAACAAACAAGAGGAGGTGGCTCTTCCCCCAGTGTGTAATTAAGCTGTGGAACTCCTTGCAACAGGATGTTGTGGATGTTGAAAATCGATGGGGGTTCATAAAGCAACGAGATAAATTGATGGAGGAAAAAAAATCATTGTGGGAAGTAAATATGAAATCGACCTCTATGGCACAGGAACCCACAAATTAGAAGCTGACTGGATATTTTGGGGAATTATCTCAAATTATTTGCTGTACTGTGACACTCTTGTTTAGATACCCGTTTCTGGCTGTGGCCAAAAAGAAGTAATTGGTGTGAATGGAACTTGATGGGAACTGTTTGGAACTGTGGGAACTGTTCTGCAGGTCCCACATTTTTGTGCCTGTCTGCCTGGTGGTAGATTAGGCTCCCCCATTTATTTTTTTTTTTAGGTCCCAGGACTTGTGAGAATGCTGAAGGAGTTTTGGTGGCTTGCTGTGGGAGTTTCTCCTGCCTTCTGGTGGATATGATGCTAAGATAAATTACAGCCCAGAGGTTTTATACAGGTAGGGGTTTCAGTCACGTCCACAGGGACCATACAAAAAATGGCTTGGGAACTGTTTGTGCCATCCCCGTGTCCTTAACATTCCATGCTCCCCATGCTCTGCAAACACCCTGATTCCAAGTCAAGGTGCTTGTTTAAGCTGCATCTGCAGATCAGCTGTGGATCCTTTACAGCGGGACCCTGGCTTCAATGGGGGCCATCCCAGTGTAACTGCACCTCTGCTGGAGTCTGGTCACCGGCAGCAAAGATGGCTGTGAGGAACATTTCATCATTTTCCTGATCCTAATCCATAGGAGTAATCTCAAGTAACCTCTAAGCAAGGCTTAGACTAAACTTTGCTAATCCTACGCAGTTTGCTGTTTTGAGCAAACATTTGTTTTCTAGCCAAGGCACATCACAGAAGCTTTTGCTGCGTTTTCCCCAGCCTTGTGTGGACCAGCAGCATTGATCTGATCACACAGCGCCTTTGGGACCTGAAGGCATTTCCCTGCCCTTGTGTCTGTTTAGCCTGAGTGCCTCATGTCTTGCTTTCAGCTGAGATAGAGTTAATTTCTTCCTTAATAACCGGTGCAGTGCTGTGCTTTGGGTTTGAATAACATTCCTCAGTACTAGTAAAACACAAATATGCTCCCTCTTCCCAGTGCCCAGCCCCACTTTTATCCCTGTCATCTCCTCCCTGTTTATTGACCATACAGAGATGCAATTATGGGAGCTGATCCACCTGAAAAATGTCTAAACATCAGCACCATCCACGTGGTGATTTTATGGGTGGGGAAAGAGGAAGCAGCAATCCTTTTGGCATGTTTTTCTGCAAAGGCTCCGTGCTGGGAAGCCTCAGGTTCCAGACACGTTGGCGTTTGCACAATGCCATCCTCAGGGGTGCTGGTTTTGTGGCCTCTGGCTCCACGTGTCTAGAAACAGGACCTGTGCGTTGGTCAAGAAGAACAGGGGCTTGAGGTAGGTTTTAATTTCCTTGTAAAACTGGCCTCTCAGGGCGAATACAGAGGAATCAGCAGGGATGGAAACCACCACCCCAATTCCAGGAGGAGACCAAAGCACGCTGGGCCCTGCCCTGTGCTGGGTGCTGTCTGTGGTCCTTGCTAGCACAGTTTGACTCGGTGGCATTTAGAGACACAGCACGTTCCCAGGGGGTGACCTTTGGAGCAAAGAAAGAGGGTCCTGTGCCTGGGAAGCTCCAGGCTGCTGAGTTTCCCCGTGCAGAGCCTGGTGCTCCCATTTCCCACAGATCACAAGGCAAGGGGGAAGTCACGATGCCAGCACTTGCTTTTTTGACAGCTCCGATTCTCAGCCATGCTGCAGCTGCAAATTCACATCAGCTTCCCCATCTGGCTTTCCTCCACAGGGCCAAGGAGGGCATTTCCAGCAAGCCTGGAACAAGCCAAAACGTGCATCTTGCTGACAACTCCCTGTCCTGTTCAGAGCCAAATGTGAGAGGTGACTTTGTCCCCAAGCTGGAACACGAGGCTGTTTTGTTATCCTGTGACAACCTTGCAGATTTGCAGCTGGAGGGTCTGAAGGCTGCAGGTGAAGGCACAAAACACAGGCTGAAATTTGGAGGGCAGAAGGGATTTTTTTACAGTACTTGGTGTCCATCATCACTTTGGGAGCCTGAATCTCTCTGATGCCTCTGGGCATCATCAGTGAAGCCACAACTGAGCAGAGTTGAAGGTGGCATTTCTTACATCCCAACTATTCCACTGGGACACCCCAGCTTCAGGTCCTTCTGTCCCTTAGGCTGACAAAACCCCCCTTTGATTCATCAGTTTACTTCATGTTTACATTCCCAAGAGCTAAAAGGATGCATTTTTGCCCAAAACTCTCTGTGCTGCTCAGGTCAGAAATGCCTGCAAGTTCTCAACCCGTTAACCTTTGGGGCAGGGCTGGTGTGGGAGCTGCAAATCCAGCAATCAGCCTGTTAGGAGCTAAAGGACCTTATTGGGATTCAGAGGCATGAGGTTCATAGGCCATTTTCATAATAGATGGAAATTTTGAATAGCTGAACACCGCAGCAAATTATTTATTTACTTACAATCTATTACTGCATGTCGATTTTAAAGCTGAGATATCAAAAGCCTTTGTAGAAGGAGAGGTGACCCAGTGTGCAAAGCTGTGTGTTCCAGAGCCATTTCACCAGGCAGCACAAAACACTCTCCAGGTTTTTCTGCTTTATCAGGATGTGGACACCATGAGCTGAGGACTCAGGAGTTCAGGATTCCACACTCTGATCAGACCTTGGCTTTTCTTCTCTTCAACTTGTACAACATGTTCTGCCAAGTGTCGCTGAGGAAGCACCTGAGACTGGTTTCATGAATTTTCTTGTAGCAAGTTAAACCATCCCTCAAATCCACCCTGGTTTAGGTGTGCTGCTCAGTCCATGCCCAGGCAAGACATATTAGGCTGAATGCCTGAAAAGAATCCACTTCCTCTCTGAGGCCACAATTTAGTTTTGGATCAAACCAAGCCACCAGATTTACAAGAGAGGTTTGTGTAGGGCAGGAGGGACTCTGAATCGCTCTGAAATTGTGGTCCAAAGGCTGTCACGGTTTGTAGTTCTGACCTTTGCTACACACTGTGCTCAAAATCTGCTCTGCTTTGGTGCCTAAGCAAGACCCAGACCCCTTGGATGATGCAGATCTCGGTGTGTGATTGGGTGTGTGTGCACAAGGTTGCAAAAATATTGATTCCTCACAAATTTGGCTGAACTGAGGTGGAGCTGAAGGATGGTCATGCCTATCAAGATGGTGATTTCCTCTTGTTTTCTTTCAAAAGCCCAAAGAAGGATTTGTTTTCACATTTTCTGTCTTCTTAGCCAGAAGCCAGACTGCAGCACCCCAAGCCCTGCCAGGCCCTGCCAAGGCAGATGGTACTATTTGACCTTCTGCAGTCACTCCCATTTTCATCAGCAGCTTTGTAAATGTTTCTGGGCAAAGGGACATAATCTTCTTCTATGACACCTGCCAGGAAAATCCTCCTGGAGACAGCCCCACGTTACGTGCCTGCTCCCTTGTCCGTGCTGGGCTCTGCCTTAGGAAAGGGAAGAGTCTGTCAGGTTGTGCATCCTGGTTCTTCCTGGGGAGCATTCAGCCTCCTCAGCTACTGATTTAACCAGACAAAGTCACTCCAAACATGGGAGTGACCAAGCCTTTGGTCACTCCCATGCCTTTTCCTTTGGACTTATCCTACTGTGATGTAAACTGAATAACTCCTACTTTATAAGGCAGCAGAAAGGCTTCAGCTACGGAAGAATATACATAAAAGCTTGAGTAAAAAAGGTTCTTTGCATGTAAATACTATTTTATATTTGCATGCAAAGACTTTCCATTAGGATTAATTTCCCTTACTTTGATCCTAAAATGCTTTGGGTTGGAAGGACCTTAAAGACAATCCAGTTTCACCCCTTGCCATGGGCAGGGACACCTTCTGCTAGACCAGGTTGCTCCAAGCCTCATCCTACCTGGCTTTGAACACTTCCAGGGATGGGATCATGCTTCTGGCCATATGAAAGTCAGGAATGGAATCTAAATGTTTCCCAGGCTCAGAGGATGGGCTGAGATTTACTCCTGTGCTTGAGACACTGATGAATCAATTCCCTGCTCCAGCTGTGGTCTGTGTTGAGGAGGTCTCTGCAGTGTCCCAGGTGTGTGTCCCACCTCTGGCTGGCTGCTTGCTTTGGTCTGAGTTTGTCCCTGAGCAGATGGAGGGGGAGGAAGAGGACTTCTCTCTCTCAACCCACTCACCCCTGGGACTGTGCTTCTGCTGCTGAACCCAAACAGCAGCCAAAAGGTCACAGCCTCAGTCCTCCAATGTCCCAGAAGAGGAAGTGCTGTACATGCTGAAACTGTCTCCTGAACAAAACAGCAAGACCAAAGCTGCAGCTGGGGTTTAAACAGCCTGACCTCGAGTAACACAGGCTTGCCAGCTTGAAGAGAAAGGTAGATGTGTGATTTGGGATGGGAAGGCAACTGTGGGAGGGAAAGATTTGGCTTCCAGAAGGGCAAATCTTTCTGGAGAGAAAGATCTTAGTGAAAATTTCTTCACTGTAGGAGTGGTCAGTGAAGACAGGCTTCCCAGGAAAGTGGTGGAGTTCCTGTGAGTGTTCAGAAACATGCAGGTGAGGCACCTGGGACATGGCCTTAGTGCTGGCCCTGGCAGTGCTGGGTTAAGAGTTGGACTTGATGATCTTAAAGTGTTTTTCCAACCCAAATGATCCTGTGATTCTGTGGTGACGCTCCACATGGTGACAGCACAAGGGAAGGTGTGAAGGTGCCCTGCAGAGCACATCTGTGCCTCACGTGGGCATTGCCAGGACCTCTGGGACAGCCAGGCTGGGTGGAGGCTGAGCTCCCAGCAGTGGGTGTAGCTACTGGATCTGTCCTGGGGGTAGGGAGTGATCCCTGGACTGAGACCAGCAGCCCACTGAGCGTGGTGACAGCTGTGAGCTGCAGCTTAAAATGGGCACTGACACAGTCCCTGATCATGGGGACGTGGCTTGGCCCAAGTTTGTCAGCTCTGGGCTCGTGCTGGCGCTGAGGAACCTGTGCCTGGGGGCTGCACACAGCCTCTGGCTTCATTCCATTCCTTCCTCGTTAGGGCATCTTGGCTTAAAGCATCCCAGCTGAAGCCTGGCTCTTGCCAACCTCCAGGGTTCTCCAGCACCACCCCAGCATGTCCTGAACCATCTGCCATGTCCATATGCCCAAGGTTTTGTCCAAGGGCACTCTGCACACACCCTGAACACCACTCTGGGGGGGTTGAGGACAGCCCTCACAAGGTCTTCGAGCTGAAGGAATAACAGTAATTTCATTTTGTGCCCAAAAGGAGCAGGGGACCCAGAAGAGACATGCAGCAATCCCAGTTCAGAGTGGACATGGTCAATCTATTCCAGGCAAGCAGAACAGAGAAGAGCCCACAGCATTTAACCAGGAACTGCTTCCTGGGGAGGGTGACTCTGGCAGTGTGACCATAGTCCTGGTTAATGAGATCATTAGTAGCTGGTTCAAAAGGTGTGATGAACCTGCTTGACCTTCTGTAGTGAAAAAAGTCCATGGTCTTGTTTTACACAGTGAAACGGGAAGGTCTAAGCCCTGGAGAAAGTAGTTACAGGCAGGAAATGTGACTGGACATATGGACAGGTGGCTGTAAGGACCTTGTTTGCAAAGAGAGGCTGGACCAGGGTAATGGACTGGCCTGGCCTGACTCGGTTCGGGGGTTTCTGTGTTCTGTCTTGTCATGGGAGCAGTGGGAACGGGGGCAAAGCAGGGATTTTTAGGGGTAAAAGAAGGAGCAATGGCTTCAACCAGTGCAAATGGATAAATGGATTTAGGTCTGTTTTGGTCATTGGGTTACATTCCTGAAGGGGCAGTGGAGCTCCCCACAGGACAGTCCAACAGCTTAGGGATAACGTGAGTTGGGATGGATTTGTAGGTGCTCCAGGGCCATGAACTGCCAAGATGATCCCAATATTTGACCACAAGCAGCAGGAGAGACTTTTGGAGAAGTCTTGAGCTCACCAAGTCATCAGCCTGGGATCCTGACTGCAAATCAACAAGCCTGGCTCCCTGGGAGTCTGGAGGAATCAGTTTGTGAGGAGCTCCTCACACCATCCCCTGAACTGGCAGCCAGGTTCCTGATGGAAATTTGTCCTGTCCAGTGGAAACATGTCCCTGGCTGTGCTGTATCAGAAGCTCAACAAATGCAATGTGTTTTCTGTGAAGTGTCCAGCATTCCACAAACCCACACATTCTGATAGGAAAAAAAAAAGTTTGCCTGGAAAATTCCCAAGCATCCTGACTAGCTCTCTGTGCTATTAAGAAATGTGACAGCATTATGCTGTCCATCCCATCCTTTGGGTGTAACCTCATCCCAGACCTGAATAACCTGTCACTCTTGGATAAAGACTCTGGCTCTCTGCCCTGGCTCCCCTGTCCCCACTGAACTTGTTTCCATGGATTTCTGCCATGAACATGGCTTTATCTTGGTCTCCTAAGGAAATATAACTTTCATGGGCACACTTTGTATGGAAAAGGCCTGGCTTCATCTGTGACCTCTGTTCTTTACCTTCCCTTGAAGCATTTGATCAACTTCCACCAGATTTCATGGCAAAAGTCACAAATATAAAGGTTTTACAAGCTGGTGGTTGACTTTCACCAGAGTGGGATCACAGGGCACAAATCCACATGGAATCATCAGGCATTGTCAGGTTTGTTGCATGTTAAACTCTTGTTCTCTCTCTGCTTCTCTTTTTTGTCCCTGCAGGGTAAGATTGAAGGGGCCAAGGAAGGTGCACATGGCTGGAAAAAGGAATTTTCAGGGTTATCTCCCTTTTGCCTTCTCTTTGGGGTCTGTAGTAGCTCTCCCCAGCCAAAAGTCAGGTTGAGGCAAAGTCCCTTTGCTTTCCCCTCTAGGTGTTGTTCTGTAGAGCAGAGCTCATGTAACTGCTCTCCAGATCCTGCATTGGCCTCCAAAAACCTCTGAGATTCAGCTGCTTTATAAAAGGAGGAGAAGTTAATTTTTCATGTTAATGTAGCTCTTCTGACTTGGCTGTCCAGAAGCCTACATTGTGGAAACAACAAGCGTTCCTGCTGTAAAATTCACGTGCTCCTCAAGGGATTGCAGGGAGGCCCCAGGAGCAACCTGCTCACATGTTTGCAAGTCATAAGTCAGCCCTTCAGCTGAAGGCTGGAAAATTCAATGGATCTTGGTGTGTATGTGACTTGATAAAATCTGGGTTTCTCCACTAATTGGGCAACTGCAAGGGTGGGGTTTAAGAAGGGTGAGGGAGATTTGGACACTCGTGATGACAAGGTGTGAGCTGGCGACGTCCCTTGTCCTAGAAACATCTCAGGTGGACAAAATGCATCAACACAGAAATGAGATCTTTTCTGGCATCTGATAAAACCTGTGAGCTCTGGCATCCAGACTCTGCCCTGATTGCAAAATGGCCACAGCCACCACCAGAAGCAAGAGTCATGCGTTGTCCACACCTATACAGGATGTCTGGAATAACCTCCAGGAATCACGTCCTGCAGTGATGCCAGAGTCATTTGAGGATGGAGTCCACTCTGCTGGGAGCGTTTGGGCTGAGTAACACCTCTTATCCCACTTGCATCCTGCAGGAATGAGGGACTTTGCAAGCTCCGTGCTGCCAGCCGGGGGGATCCTTGGAGAAATCCAGGTGCTGCCAAGCCACCCTCTGACCCTGCTCTCCTGGAGACACATCTCCTTGCACTCCTGGTTGGGAATAGGTGTCTCCTCCCCAACCACCCAAATATGCAGCTGCAGTGCCAAAGAGGCTTTCACAACCTCCTGTGTGACAGTGGTAGATGTGGGGAAGGTGATGATGTCAAGGGTCGTCGCTGCAGCAGCCCCAGCATCAGGGTGTGTGCACCCTTTCCAAGAATGTGGCTGTGGAGCGTGGAGTCACAGCTGAAGCCCTCGGACGGGGTGGACAGAACAGGGGGATCAGCTCAATATTAAACCAGGAAAATCAGGGGGAAGAGAAGTGCAGGAACGAGCCACAAAAGGAATTTGAGGGGGACAATGGGAATCCATGGAGAGCAACATGATTGAAGGCCTGATCCTGCTGCTACGTGCCACCTCTGGGGGTGGCCACCAGCTGACCTTGGTGTCAGTGGCGTTTTGACCACCAAATGCTCAGTTTCTTGCTGAGTTAGTTTGACCAAGCAGAGAGATCCCAATGATGGAGGGAAGGCCACAGGCTGCTCTTGCACCCCTGACCTATGTTGGAAGTTGAATAGAGACCTCTATGTCACTAGGAGAGCTTTAACTAAAAAATAAAACAAAACAGATGAGGGGCCCTGGCTTGTCTGTATCTGCGTTCTTGGAGAGGATCCCATTGGAAGGCAGAGAAAGACAATGGAGCAGCAGAGACTGGGGCTCACTTCTTATGGCAGGTTTGAATTTCCAGGTGCAATGTGGTGGGCTCAGGACAGTCAGCACATGCTGATGGATAGCATGATTATGGATAGATGGCGTTATTATGGATCATAGAGGCTGCCCCATCCCTGGAAGTGTCCAAGGCCAGGCTGGACAGAGCTTGGAGCCACCTGGGAGAGTGGAAGGTGTCCCTGCCCATGGCAGGGTGTTGGAACTAGGTGGTCTTTAAGGTCCCTTCCAACTCAAGCCATTCTGTGATTCTAAGAAAATATGATTCTGTGATCTCCTTGGTGGGTTACCTCAGTGACAGGTCTGCAGAAAGGTCTGGGCATCCTAAGGGATGAATCTTTATGCTTCAGGACCCCACTGCACCCCCCTCTCCTGTAGGAAAAGCACCCTGGTTGCCCTTAATGTGGGAAGACGTCAACATTCTATCTTGCACCTGAGGAAGAACCAGGCACAGCACTTACAAATCTGCATAATTCAGAAAGATCTCCAGGCTCTCCCCTGAACTGCAGCCCACAGGTGCTTTATCTGAATTTAGTAACGCTCTCTGAGGTGTGGGATTTAGTAAAAAATAATATATCAAATTCCCTGAGTGCAACAAGGAGAGAGGTCAGCACCTTCCTGCTTCCCAACCTCACAGCTCAGTTCTGTGGAACAAGGACGTGTGCTGGAATGAGAGAGGTGGGCCAAAGGATGGGCTCACCTTGATTTCAAATCCTTCCATTCCCTTACAAGCCCAGAGAATCTGCAAAATAATTCTCTGCCTTCCAAACACACAAGAGCAACAAACTGAAAGGCCTGTCTCTGAACACTATTAGTCAGATAAGCTGAATATTTTTCTCTTAATTTTATTTTAATAGCCAAAACATACTATGCAGGCAACAGATCCGATGTTTCTTGGCTAGCAGGGATGATTAGATCTCTATAACTATATGCTAAGAAGAGCTCTTGCTGCAACAAATAAAGGTCAAAGGCAAGACACTTCCTGCTACTTTTGCTGACACGTGGCTGCCATTTAGTGATTCATAATCTCTACACACGGCTTGGCACACACAGGGGATTTTTTTTTTTTTTTATAGGAGCTGTTTTCCACTTGTGCAAACACAACAAAGGATTTAAAGGGACCTGCTTTGAGCCACCTCCACCAGGAGCAGGATTCAGCGAAAGGTAACAAAGATTAGCTGGACCATGGGCTGTAGGTTGAGCTATGCACAGGTGGGAGCTGATTCTCTGCTGGCTTTTAGGGGTCTTCGAGCTGAAAAAAGTTTAAAGCTATGGCTGTTTTTGATTTTTTTGTAGCTTTTTTTCTTCTCTGTATCCCAGTGCCTTGTGGAACTTCGTAAACACTGATGTGTCTGAGTGGCAGAAAACAAATGCTGGGAGATAAGAAAACCTGATGGTGCTTCAGTAGGATTGTGGTGGGCTGTGGTCTTCTGCTTCCCAAGCTTGGATTTAGTTGTGAGATGGACTCTGATGAGATTAATTTAATTACCTGGACAGGAAAGTGGAAAAATAGTACAGGAATTAAGTGCTTTTCCATTTTGGGTCTGCTGTGTGGTTTGCACAATGTGTTGGTAGCAGGTGTACAGGGGCAATTGCAGAAAGATGTGAAATGCCCTTTCTTATTTAGGAAGAAAACTGGGCATAAGCTGCTTGTTTAGTCCATCAGGCATTCTCAGTTTTGAAGAATTAAGTTGCGTAAGTCTGTGGTTATTTTATTCGAGACAACTTTTTTCTGTTTCTGTGGAAAATACCTGCAAGATACAGACAAACCTGAAACACCAGGACGTGGAGAGCCGCCGGGTATTTGGGCGTTTGTCCCGAATGCAGTGAAAAGGAATGACGTTTTTAACGCACCCTCACGATTTCTCAGACTGCTCCAAAAATCTGCCTCTTGTCCCATTTTGATTTGTTTCAATTGACCTCATAAGATGTTTCCAGCCAGAGCTGGACTGGGGGATGTGCATCTGTGAGCAAGTAATTCCACGGAGGATTGTCTTGCTACCTTTGGTGGTCGGTCCACGTCGTTTGCTTTTGGTAACTTGTTTTTTCTACTGTGCATTCATGAAAAGTTCAGGGAGATGGTTTGAATTCTGTTGTTTGAGTGAATTCACCATGGAACTGTAGAATCACGGAATGGTTTGAGTTGGAAAGGACCTTGAAGGTCATCTCATCCCAACCCCTGCCATGGGCAGGGACACCTCCCACTCTCCCAGATTGCTCCAAGCCCTGTCCAACCTGGCCTTGGACACTTCCAGGGATCTAGGACAGCCACAGCTTCTCTGGGCACCCTGTGCCAGGGCCTCCCCACCCTCCCAGGGGGGAATTTCTTCCCAAAATCCCATCTAAATCTTGTCTCTTTCAGTCAGCTTGGGGTTTACATAACAGCCCAGCTTGGACACTACTTAGTTGTGCAGCAAGAGCCGGTCCTTGCACGGGGAGCCAACAGCTGAGGGGCACAGGAGAGAAAAAGCTGGCTAGGGAAAGGGAATCTGAGAGGGAGCCTTGCAGTCCGTGGTCCTACTGACTGAATCACGCTGCTGATGTCATTTATTAGGGCTGTTTCCTGCTGAGGAACAGACTCAGCACCACACAGGTCTCCAGCCACTGCTGGCACGCTCCGGAGCAGTGAATCACCGGTGCTGTTTGCTGAGCTGAGTCACTTGTGTGGACAGAGACCTCACAGAAAACACTCCTTGGTGAACAAACTACTCCAGGAACTCAGGAAAAAAAATAATCCAGGTTTCTTTTTGGTGTCCTTTGCCTGATGAAAGGAGAATTTTTCTCAGTGGAATATCTCTGCTCTGAGGTGGTGTCTGGGTGCAGAGTGACCTGTGTTTCCAGCTGGCAGAACAAAGGCAGGGATCGTGTTTGAAGGCTGTTTGTTCAGCATCCCAGTAACAAGATTTTGGGCACCTGGAAACTTTGGCAAGCAAAACTTGTATTTCATTATATTTTTTTTTCCCTTTTCTTCTGAATCCTAAGGAAAGAGAGAAAAAAAAAAAAGTTTAGGTTTTTTTTTTTTTTCAACCAAAAAGGAAATCGTGCACGGAGGGGGAAAGAATTGTTCCAAGGCCAAATTATCACCTGCTCGCTTTAATATTGGCTCAGATAAGTAAAAGAACTGAAGGAGCACATAAAGGAGGTCTGGAAAAATCCTGTGTTCAAGGAACAGCGTAGTGAGGGAACAGCCAGCCAGTGTCTTGACTCTACAGGATCTAGTGGCCAGCAAATGAAATTAGTGGGATACATCCATGAAGGTGGCTCCTCATGCAATGGGTAGCTGAGCTGGAAACGTCTTTCTGAAAGATATTGTGGTTCTTTCAAGAAAAAGGCTCAGGAGGTAAATGGGCAACTGAGAGATGATGGAATTTATGGAGAGATATCTTCTGGGATTTGCTAAGCAGACAAATCCCATCAGGCTCAGGACATCCCTTGAGGTGAATGTAAAGAAAGTGAGGAGAGCTTTGGGGAGATGTGTTTTGTGTGTTTGACCCAGCCTCGAGGTCATGGCCACTGGTTTTATTTTTTTTTCCATGACTTTAACCTGAAGCAGCAGGAAGAAAAATGAGCTTGGCCACTAAAACCATGGTACTTTGCACCATGTGATCAGAGTTGGGAACAGCATCCCTGGGCACAAGGGGCAGGAAAGTGTCCTTTATGTAGGTAATCCCAGGTTTGAGGTGCCCCAAATGACTCCAGAGAGCACCTTACGAGGATGTTCAGCTTTGTCTTACATTTTCTTTTCCAAGTCCCTTCCTACCTTCATCTGCACCAGCCAAAGCAGCTTCCCAAGCTGGATGGAGCCTGAGCCAGAGCACTGTGGCTCTTTTTATTCTCTTAATGTGTCCCAGCAACACTGGGCAGCCAGCCTGGCATTTTGACTGAGATTTTAAAGGCTTGCTATTACCGATTTCTCTTTTTCCATTTCTCTCCCAGCAACACTGGGTAATTTTACCTTTTATTTTTCTTTGTTAAACTCTTGCTTTTCCCTTCCTTTGGGGATTGCTACAAGGGACATAGCTCCTCAAAAATTATTTGGGTGCCAGATCTCTGCTAGCACCCATCACCAGCTGTGGTGTGCTGCTACCTCTCTCCTTCCCCACCTCAGAGCCAGGCAAACACATTCTGTTCTTTTGGGATTATATCCTGGAGATCTGAATGTCACAGCAGGCTGTGCAGTTTAACACAGGAAACATTTCTGCCTGCTATTTAAGAGAAATAAGTTGCTCATGTTTCCCTGGGAACCAGTCCGTCAATCGAGCTCACTTGACTCCCCTGTTATTAAAATAAAACGCGGAAGAGTAAATGGATATATTGCAAGTCGTGGAAGGGCGAAAATGCCATCTGGGTGCATTTTGTATGCAAAATACGCACCCCTACGTAAAGAAGAAGTGGTTTTTTTTTTTTTTTTCAGCTTTTTCAGACGGATTGCTGTTCTTTTGGATTACTTTTGCTGGCAGTGCTGCATCTTCGCACACGGGACTTGGAGGTGCCTGTGAAAGAGCCCCCTGTAGCCCGGCAGTTGTCGCGTTACGTCTGTGTGCAGGTTACACGCAGCACTTGCTCCCCAGGCCCCCTGGCACCGCTTTCCTGGCTGCCTGTGCCCGTACCAAGCCTGTGCTCTTTATTCCACCTCTTAGGCCGTCCCTTCAGAGCTTTCCTCTCCACGCCAGGAGCGTTTCATTTTGCGAGCCTCACTCGGAGCCTGGTTTTGCGCGGGTTTACGCGAGGGTTTATCTTTAAGACCTGCCGCTCGCAGAGGCGGCAGGTTATCCGTGGGGCACGGCTATTTTTAGGGAGCGCAGTGCCAGGATGGCTCACAGCCCTTGGCAGCGAACACGTGCGGAGCACAAAGGCAGCCTCTGTGCTCAGGGCTGCAGAACTCGGCACCCTCAGGAGCTGGGAGCCAGGCACGGGCAGGGAACAGGGCACAGCAGGGAAAGGGAGCTGCTCTGGGCAGGGAGAAGGGCTGAGAGGTGCGAGGAGGCTGCTGTGGGCACCTCGGTGCCAAGGCAGAGGAGGGCAGGCAGGGGCTGCAGAGGCTGGGATGGGAACAGGGGAGCTTCTCAGGATCATTCTCTGGCTTTTGCAGGTATCAGCCCTTGGCTTTTGAAGGGAAATATCCAAACGGGTAACATAATGCCTGGAAGTGAGATATATTATCTGAAGCACCTGGCCAGTGCTGGAGATCCAAAATGGAGCTAGTTTGCATTTTTCCACCGTGCTTTCCTGTACCTGCTGTGAGATAAAGGCAGGAGCTGCGCTGCTGTCAGCGGCAAAGCCTCCTCCCAGATTTCCACATTCAACCCTGTTCCTTGGCACCTGCCAAATTTTCATTTCCTGCATTCTTTTTGTGTTCAGAATAGTTTAAGTGATTGTAGTTTCATGCAGCCTGTGCTGAATTGGCAACAAAGGGGTGTAAATGTTCATAGCTGCTTTCAGAAGAAGGCATGTTGGGTCAGACAAGACTGGATTTCCTGGGAATAACTTGTGAAGGATGTGCTAGAGGTGCACAAAAGAGTGATAGGTTGCTGAGAATCCAGCTGCTCGCTGTGTCACACAATGTAAGGACATGAGAGCATTGAGGGCTGGAGCACCTCCTACAAGGAAAAGCTGAGAGACCTGGAGGTGTTCGGCCTGGAGAAGAGAAGTCTCCAGTGAGAACTTAGAGCCCCTTCCAGTGCCTGAGGGCCTCCAGGAGAGCTGGAGAGGGACTTCGGATAAGGACATGGAGTGACAGGACACAGGCAATGGCTTCCCACTGCCAGAGGGCAGGGACAGATGGGATTTGGGGAAGGAATTCTTCCCTGTGAGAGTGCTGAGGCACTGACACAAGTTTCCCAGAGAAGCTGTGGCTGCCCCTGGATCCCTGGAAGTGTCCAAGGCCAGGCTGGATGGGGCTTGGAGCAACCTGGGACAGTGGAAGGGGTCCCTGCCCATTGCAGGGGATTGAAACAGGAGGATCTTTCAGGTCCCTACCAATCCAAACCACTCCATGAATCTGAGTCTATGATGAATGGAAATAGCCAGCTCCACGCAGATCAAAGGATGTGCCGTTGTTACTATTCCTTGATTCACTGTCAATATTTACCTGAAGAGAGCAGACCAGCTCGTGGAAACAAAATCCAAAGAAGGTTATTAAATAAAGAGGAATCATGTCTACCCCACAAAGTCCCTGACAGAAAATAACTGGCAGCTGAGAGTGCTGAGTCCTGTTCTCCTGCTTGTGAGACTCAGGCTGTTCCCTGCCCAGCACACAGGTGTGTGGAGAAGATAGTGCCACCTTTTAATCCGCTTTCTACCTGTGCTCCAGGGAAAGCATTTCCAATTTCCCTCATCCAAATGAAACCAAAAGGGCACTTTAGGTACAAGAACTCACAGAAATGGAATCATGAAGGATTTTTAAATTTAGCAGACAGAAATTTGTGGTAAGAATAACTAATTAGGACTAGAAGGTTGACAGATATAAGCCAGAAAGAGCAGCACATTTCAAGCTTTCGGGGTGTGTGTGCTTGCTACCCCAGTTTGTTGAGGACTGCAAAGGATCTTCCACACATTTTTTTCCCACTGTTGATATTGGATACTTTTCTCAACAGCTATATCCTTCCAGAAATCCATGTAGGAAAGTGTCAAAGCCTGTAGCTCTCAGGATATTAGAAGAAATTACTGTTTGGACAGTCTCATTCCAGAAATCACCTTCCTAGAAGGGAATAAGGATGAGCAAACACGGGAGGGGAATTTCTCCTTCTCACATGGACTGGTTTTATTTCTAACCGCAAAGGTGAGCTGGGTGATTGTTCTGTGTCCGGATTGTTCATCATCAAGGGGAAATATTTATGAGAGAGCTCCCTGTCACTTGGACAGCCTGTCAAATGATGACTGCGTAGCAAAGGTCATTGTTACTCATTCCCATGAACTGCTGCAGCTACCCTGGGATGGCTGGAAGGTCACAAGGGCTTTCTTAGCAAAGGGCAGACTCTCTGAAGTGACTTTTGAAACTGCCTGTAGCCTGAATTTACTTTCAAAGGGAGGCTGCTGGGCTTTCAGGTTCCCTTTGTAGTCTTGGTAAAAGCTTTTAGTGACTTATTGTCAGAGGATTGTGAGGAAAAGGGGAAAAAACCCCAGAAGAGGCCATACTGTTTGATCTCTGTCCTCCCTCATGCTTGTGATCTGCAGCCTTGCTTCAGATACAATTTCTGGTGGGATTTTATATTTATGTTAGAAGCTTCTGTCTCCTGCACCGGACGTGGGTTTGGTTTTTCTCCTGGGAACGTATGTTTTTGTTTGAGTGATCAAATGTTCCTCAAGTGGGTGAATGAATCATGGAAATTCTGGACGGATGGAAAGATAATAAAGCATTATACGTGGGCCCTCGTGGTAAGTTTGCTTTGCCTTTTTTGCAGGTAAAAGGGATTAGTCTTTCTCTAGTAAACAAACAGTGTAGAGGATGGAAAAGCCAGCTGGGCTTGTTTGGAGTTGCTGTAGATATTTAACACAGGTATTTTTTTCAGACTGTACATGGTGTCCTGCTTGGGGAAACACAAGCAGCTTTGTCACTGTGTGTCACCCTGCCCAGAGCAGGAGCCAAAATCTATATCCACATACCTTTAGGATAATAATTCCTGTGTTAGAAAGCTAGAAACCCCTCTTGTGACTTACGTATTTTCTGTTCAAGTTATATTTTAACTTCATGAGGGTCCTGCCAGATGTCAGCGTGCGAGTGGATCCCCCAAAAACGCGAGCCAAACTTGTGAGGCCTTTTCACTGCAGACATGCTCCTAATGCCAAAGGCAAATCTTGGCAAGAGTGGGCAGCCTCTGAAGCACAGCTCTTATCAGGGGTCTTTTTATTGAGATTCCCAACTTCAAGTAGATAACAGCACTTTTCCCAACATTTGTAAATCTGAGGATGAAAAATGCTGTGCAACAACCGTAAGAGGCAAAACCTTTTTTATGCCATCATCAGGAATGTGGTGTTTTGGAGCACAGAGGGGTACTCTGTGCTGCCTGTTTTTATTTGCCCCTCCTGCTTTCTTCTTCAGGCAGCTGGATCCTTATCTTCCTAAAAAAAGCTTCTTGCCAGGCTTAATGCTCATCTCACCTGACAGTTCTAGGAATGGGGCATTATGTTGGTCAATAGGAATCTAAAGAACAATCACTTAATGGCTTTAAGTCATTATTTTGCTTGGCAGAAAATAAAAAAAAAGCAGCATCAGTCAATCCAATAGATCTTCTTGCTCAGACTTCAGGTATGCCCAAACCCAGAAATACAGCTTCACAGAGAACCCAGGTACCCTCCCAGCCTCCATGTGCCCGCATGAGCTCTCCTGATTTGTTTACAGGAATTCCTTCCCCATCTGAAGGTGTGTGTTGAAGGAAATGAGACCTGAGCTATTTCTGTCCATTCTGTGGTGCAAAAAACCCTTCGAGAAAGAGACCTTCCAGGCAATCCTTCATTTTTCTTTCTTCACATCGATTTCGTCTCCAGATTGCAATCTTTTCGGGTGTGTTGCACAAGCTCTTTCTCCTCCCTAGTTTTTGGGTTAGGGTCTCCAGACTTTTACCATTTGCTTTACATTTCAGTCATAAGCCTGTCCTTCACTAGTGCTTCGCAGGAAAGATGTTTTATTTACTGTGTGGTCTGCTTATAGAAAACAAATGTCAAAGGCACAAAAAGCGCTGATTTTAGGATTTCATCAAATTTCCTTGTGACTACTGTCTGCACAAGGCATCAGTCTCAGTCATATCTGTCAATTACTATTCCTTAAGGCATCAAACACTGTATTAAACATGGGCTTGCAAGGCATTTTAGCTTTGTTTTCCTGCAGGTAATTGCATTTCTGTGTGCCCTCAAAATGCCTCACAAGCATTCCTAGGATTTAGGGCTGGCTCTGTTGCCAAATCTAAACTGGAGAAAGAGGGTATAGCCCAGGGGACTCCTAATACCCAGAGCTTTCTAGATTTAGTTCAAATCCTTCACATTGCAGCCAGGCAAGCTCAGAGCTGGTGCGGCCCTGCAGCACGGTTGTTTATTTGCTGTGGAGGAAATAGAAGTGCCATTCAGTAGGAATTGGCTCACCAGCTTTCCCAGCTGCTGGATGACAAGCATCCCTCATGGTTCAGCTTCTCTGCGGGTACAGGGGGCACCAGTCTGTCCTTCGTGGCCCCTCTTTGGCTACGAACAAACACAGCCTGGATTTGAGGCAGCCCTGAGGGGCAGGTGCTGCTCTGTGAGATGCTGAGGCAGGAAATCCTGGCTTCCCCTCCATCCTCTGCAGATAAGTATCTCCAAGCTGGAGCATCAAACTGTCCCTATTTCCTCATCACCTCCGATTTTGTCCGGTCTGGTGGGAAAGGCTGCTCTTTCCAGCCTCGTTGCCAATTCCCCTCTTTCCAGATATAGCTGGTTAGAACAGGGATATGGCTCATTTCCCTGAAGTCCCTTAATTTGCAAAGCCCTGCTTCCATCGGTAGGCTTGGTGGAGACCCAGTGCTGAGGCTGTGAGGCACGGGTGGGAGGGCAGCAGGCACAGGCTGGCTCCTGGGGTGTGCTGGATGGGGACAGCCACCCCGATGGCTCGCAGGCTCACAAACCACATCCCAAACTGCGCGTGGCCATAGAATCATAGAATATTCTGAGCTGGAAGGGATCCACAAGGACTAACCACTCCAATTTCTGGCCCCTCTGGCACATGACAACCCCAACAATCCCACCCTGTCCCTGGGAGTGTTGTCCGAACGCCCCTGGAGCTCTGGCAGCCTTGGGGCTGTGACCATTCTCTGGGGAGCCTGGCCAGTGCCCACCACCCTCTGGGGAAAGAACCTTTTCCTAATACCCAACTAAACTCCACCTGAAACAGCTTCATGCCATTTACTTGGGTCCTGTCAGTGGTCACCAGAGAGCTGCCGGAGCTGCCTCTCTACTTCCTTTCCTGAGGAAGCTGCAGACCGTGGTGAGGCCTCTCTTCAGTCTCCAGCGGGACAAACTAAAGGCCCTCAGCCACCCCTTGTAAGGCTTTCACTCTAGACCCTTCCCCAATTTCATGCTGCTCCTCTAGATACTCTCAATAGCTTTATATCCTTCTTATATTGTCCCTTGTCCTGTACTGATTGTCAAACATTACAGTGGCTTCAGCATTTGGGCGCTTTGAGAGACTTCGAGGGGTTTTAAGTCCAGTGGTGATGGCAGCACTGAAAGGGAGTCAGGGAAGCTCAAGTTTTGGGGGAAAACAGCCTGCAAGCACTGCATATACAAAACTGAAAAGTTTGCACAGCTGTCTGATATCTGATGGAAGCTGGGAACCCCAAATCTGTGTTATTCTTGCTGTTTTCCCCAGATGTTTTGGCTGGCTCAGCAACCTCAGCCCAGCCGTGCAGGTGCAAACCCCTGGCAGGCGGCTGAGCGTGTTTTATAAAACCTTAAAATGCTTGAAAGCAGCGTGCAGACATGACTGATTTCCATCCAAGGTGCAGTCTTTCCTCCAGACTTTCCCTCCAGGCATCCAAAAGCAATTTCAGCCAGCATTTAATGGGAAGGCTGCAGGATGTCTGAGCGCTCCAACTCCACGGTGGACCCGCATTTTGTGAGCTACACATTGCTCAATCCTGGTCACAAACCTTTCTTGGAAAGAAGTTGTAATTTAATAAAACCTATGTTTATGGGGCTGCTGCTTGGAGAAGAGACTTTTACCCTGCAGCTGCATGAAAGGTATCAAATTCAGAAGGAACAGGGACACCTTCCCTTTGCTTTAGGGCTTTGAGTGCCACCTCCCAAATTGTGACACTGGAACTGAACTAGATTTTTTTGACTTTCCCCTCCATTTGGAAGAAGTCTCCGTGGCACAGGCTCTGTGCCCAGAGCCACTTAAGGGTATTCTTATTATATACAAAATTGCAGAACCGTTTGGGTTGGAAGGAACATTAAAAATCACTCAGTTCCAACCCCCTGCCATGGGCAGGGACACCTTCCACTAGACCAGGTTGCTCAGAGCTTTGTCCAAACCGGTCTTGAACATTTCCAGGGATGAGGTGTCCAGTATTAATTTAGTATATGTAAATATACACACACACACACACACACACACATATAAAATGTTTATTTTTTATAAATATGTATATAAATGTTTATTATAGTATATATACTATATATACGTATTATGTATACATATATTTACAATGCATATACATGATATAGTGTTTATATACATATATAAAGTTGGAGAAGGTATTTTGCTAGTTTTTAGAGGTCTTCAAGCTGAAAAAAGTTTAAAGCTATGCCTATTTTTGATTTTCTGTAACTTTTTTTTTTTCCCCGGTATATTACACTGCCTCGTGCAACTGCGTGAACACTGATATCAGTGAGTGGCAGACACCAGATGGTGAGAGATAAGAAAGTGTGACGGTGTTTGGGTAGGAGTCTGGTGGGCTGTGTTTTTCTGGTCCACAGGCTGGGCTTTAATTGTGAGGTGGACTACGATGAGACTAATTTCATCGTCTGGACAGGAATAGGAAAAAAAATTGTGCAGGAATTAAGCTATTTTCCACACTGGGTCTGCTCTGTAGTTTGGTAAACGCACCGGAGCAGGCAGCCTTGAAGTACGGCGGAGACCGCAAAAGGTGAAAAAGACCCGCCCCGCTTAGGAAGAAAACTAGGTTTAATATACTCGTGTCACCAAATAGGCGCCGATATCCTTAGCTTCACGTTCAAGTTGCCCAAGCCTCGCAGCGGGGCGGAGGAAGCGCCGCAGGAGGCGGAGAAGGGGAAGGAGGAGGAGGAGTAGGAGGAGGCGGGGGATGCTCGAGGCGGAGCCGGGGCGGGCCGCAGGGGAGGCGGCTGGAAAACAGGCCGGCGCTGGTTCTCGGCCCGCAGTGCCCGCAGCCGCCGCTCAGCCGCGCCGGGAGCCGCTCAGCCGCGGGAGGCAGCGAGGCGAGAGCCGGGCGGGCGCCCCGACCCCGACAGTCCCCTCCGGCACCGCACCGCACAGAGAGGTACGCGGCGGGCGGCGGCCCCGGTCCCCTCGGAGCGGCCCCTCGCGGGGT
>WAAG01017986.1:34794-53496 GCA_013390105.1 Tichodroma muraria | reverse complement strand
TTTTTTTTTTTTTTTTATTATAATCTAGTACTTCAGTGGTTTCTTCCTGTTTTAACAAAAGATTCCAGAAATACTGTGGGTGGGAATATGAACCACTTGGAAAATAAATCTTTGTGGCAACTCCGGTTACCACCATGAGCCTGGTGGCACCTGAGGAGCACATTGATGTGGTGCAGGTGCTGTGTGGCTCTGCTCTGGAGGGTGGCTTTGGAGGAACCTTACTTTGAGGTCCTGTGTTTGTGTTTCCACGAGAGCCAGTGCTCTTGAGGGGCCCTGGGATAGGTTTGGGCTGCAGGCTGGAGGAACAGTGCAGGTGGCTGAGGGAGCTGGGGGTGTCCACCTGGAGAAGAGAAAGGTCATACCCTGAGGATATCATACCTTGGGGATACCTTGGAGCACCTTCCAGTGCCTAAAGGAGCTCCAGCACGGCTGGAGAGGGATTTTGGATAAAAGCCTGGAGTGACAGGGCGAGAGGGGATGGCTTCCCACTGTCAGAGGGCATTTTTAGGTGAGATATTAGGAAGGAGTTCTTTAGTCAGACTTTAGGTGATGAAGCCCCGGCACAGAAGCTGTGGCTGCCCCTGGTGTCAGGGGCTCAAAGTGTCCAAGGCTGGGCTGGACTTGGAGCAACCTTGGATAGTGGAAGGAGTCTCTGCCCGTGGCAGGGGAGTGAAACAAGATGAGCTTTCTGTCTCTCCCAGCCTGTGGTTGGTCCAGTCTGTGATTCAGCCAGCAGCCCTGAGCTGTGGATAACACAGCACCCAGGGCTTTTACAACAATGTATTTGCTGTCCGAACCCAACAGCAGCGTGACAAGGACGTTTGCTCCGGGAGATGTGCTCTATATTCCCGTGACCTTTTCCTCTGGAAATGTTTAAATGCTGTGAATGTGGTGGTGTTTGGTGAATTTTAATCGCGCCCTTGGTTTAAGTGCAGTTTTGGTGTTACTTTTCATGGCGACTTGAAGTTTTTGTTTTTTGACATGTTGGGGCCAGGGCCATGAGGTTACAAGGATGGAATGGAAGTTGTAGGGATGCAGCAGGGAGTGGTTTGGCTCTGGGAAAAGTCTGGGTTGCTCTGAAGGTGAGGAGCTCAGCAGCAGGAATGTAATGCAAGAGGGGTCAAAAAGCCCCTCCCTGCTTTTCCTGCTGGAGTTTGATCCCTGAGCTATTCTTGGGTAGTTCTCTGTGACCAGGCCCTGCTTTAAAGTCTCAGTTAAACAAGGCATTTATTGTTGGTGCTCTCTAATTCCAAGTGATGGGGGCTGGCAGCTTGCTGGGTCTGAGTGAGACAGATTTTGCAGCCCCAGAGTAGTGATTTACGCAGGGCTGTTGTTGGATATCCCCTCTTTGGGGCAGTTTTCCACATCATGCTGTGAGACCACGTTTCTCTCGCTTCCTGGAGCAGAAGGATGGAGTGCTGGGGGCCACAGAACAGATCAGTGCCAGAAAGGGAGTGAGGAGATCTCAGCTGTGGAGGGCCCTAAAGAGCTGAACTGACGTAAACCCAGACAATTCCAGCTTGTGGGGAGTTTTTGGTTTGGTAACTTAACATTTCTTTTATCCAGTAGGTCTTTCAAGAGCTACAAAGCCTTTATAATGGCTTGAAAAGTTCATTTAATTCTACTTTTAGTCTGTGTGTGTACTTACTGAGTTCAAAGGCAGGAACTACCTTTTAAGAAATAAGAAAATATTTGTTTTCCTGGCTGATGAAGTAGAAAACCAAATGGATGTAGATAACTTTTGAAGAATGGATACTTAGTTATTAATTTCTTCACCATTCATTATTCTGCATAATGCCAGATTTTCCTTAAGTGTGTCCTCTAGATTGAGCTGAGCGGCATGGAACAGTGTAGGTTGCTAGCATGCTTGGAATGACTGAAATATTGGACAGGATGTGGTGATGTTTGCACACTTTGAGAAGGGGGGGAAAAAAGGCGTGTTGGTTTTAAATCATTTGTGTCGTGAAGTACTTACTCAAGCTCCCTTGCAGCTGATGTAGGCAGAAAATGCCTTGTGCTAAGTAAAGCAGATAGTCCTAGCCTATCCCTGAACTGGGAATTGCATAGGAAAGGAGGAGTTCCTTTTCCTTTATAAGAGTTGGTTCATTTAAATTAATTTTTCAGGGCAGATGGGGAATGGATTTTCTCCCAAAGAGGTTGCACAGGTTGCAGCATTCAAACGTGCTCACCTGATGTTTCTGTTGGACGAGTATTTAGTCTGAAACGGGATTAAAAATTCTCCTGTCCCATGGGATGCATGTTCCAGGATATAGCTATAACCTCCTGCTTTGATCTCCAGTCTTCTTGTAGCAGGATTTTCTTTTTTGAAATCAGTCACCATTGTGATCCCAGAGGACTCTGCCAGGAAGACGTGCCTGGTAGTCCTTTGGTTGAACTCCTGAAGCTCACAGACCCTTTGGGAAAGCCTGCCAAGCTGGCACGAGGGTTGTTTTGCAAGATCCTGGCTTTAGGAGTGGAGCTGCCCTGAGATGTTTTCTGAGCTGTCCTGTCTCCGACTGCTCGCTTCCTCTCTTGCATAACTCTTTTCCAGCTGTCAGAGCGCAGGCTGACAGGTGACTTACACAGATTTAAGATGCCACTTCTAGGAAAAGGGGTCATCCTATTCCTGTGCATGTTCTGTTGGGACTGTGGGTGCGAGATCTCGGTCAGGGAACCCACACACCTGGCAGAAGATTATTATTTTTATGGGGTTGTTTTTTAGTTGGATACAGTCCCTGGCCCGTCCCATGACTGCTGCCGTCAGCACTACTCGTACAGTCAGGGCTGTCCTTTAAGGACAGTACAAACTGGGATCTGAGGTTTCTGGGATTGCATAACTGTGCCCTCAGATGTGCCAGGGTGTACTGACAAAACACACCCACATGTGTGGCTGTAGCTGGGATGTGCTCACAAAAACACACACACATGTGAGTATTTCTCCCTGCGACCACTTCTGTCACCTTCCTCCCTTGTTGTTCCATAGACAGAGCTTGGAGGTTGGCTTTGGATTTTCAAGAATGAGCCAAGAGCGTTGTGGGGGAGGCACGCAAGGAAGCAAAAACTCTTAAAACCACTTTGATAGGTCAAGCTTTAACCCTGAGATAAAGGTTGGTGCTTCGGAGGTTGCAGTTTGCACTCTGCTGCTGGGATGCTCTGACCCCACGGGACACTTTGTGCCATTCATTAATGCTTGCAGAGTCCTCCCAGCAGACTAAATTAAATATCCTTTTCTAATCATGGGGAGCTCACACCGTCGCTCCAGTGTCACAGTGGCATCTGCTGTCTCTGTTTGGGCTTTGAGAGAACTTGACAAAGGACTGAGTGTGAGCGTGGGCTTTGGAGTGGAGCACCGGGTCATTACTCTTTTTGTCCTCTGATTCCCTTGGGGTGGGATCCAGGGCTGTGTGGTGGGCAGGGATCCACTCCTGAAGATCTTACACGTGAAAATATTCCAGGGAGGAACAGAAGAAAGGCCTAAAAAGCAAAAAGAGAGAACTGCTCAGATTGTAGGGTGAGATGGGAAGGGGGCAGATGGGAGGCACAGTGGGGACGGGCTCCTGTTAATAAGTGTGATAATAAATATCCCATGCTGTGGGACGTGAGAGGGACTGTGCTGTTGGGAAGGCTGCGCTGGGAGCTCCTCTTCCCGTGCCTGTTCTGTGAGTCCAGCTCTTTGTGTTCTCCCTGTATTGCTCCTCCAGGAATGGAGGGAGAAGGTGCCTTGTGGGAACAGGCAGCTGCTGCATGTGGGATCTTACAATGTTTCTCTCATGGATGACGGAAATATTAGGGAGGCTTGCGTGCTTTGGGGCTGCTGCTGACGTGTTCTGTTGTCATATTTCTGTTACAAGCAAAGAGCTGCAGGGCCGGAAGGGACCTTAAGTTGTCTAATCTGACCTCCTGCCCCAAGGCTGGGTCAGATCTATCTAAACTTTCCCAGCAGATGTTTGTCCAAAGCAGTTGTTAAAAGCCTCCAGTGATGGACTTTCCTCATCCTCCCTGGGTGATCCTTGAAAGTCTGTCATATTGTTCTTGCCATTACCAAGATTTTCCTAGTTTCTGACTTTGATTTCTGTGCAGCAGTTGAGAATCGCTGCCCTCTTGCCCTTTTGTTACTGTACAGAGTGAGCTGCTCAGTCCTCTGGAGCTGCCTTTGGGAATCTGTGGCCCGTGTCTTCCTTGAGCTGCAGGGCCCAAAACTTGCCTGGAGTGCTGTGTCTGATACCTGCATGTACTGAGCCAGCAAAAACCATTTTGTAACCCTCAAGTACTTTTGGGGTGTGATGAATGCATTTTACTTTTGTACAGAGCACTGGTGAAGTGTTTTGTCATGGAAGGTTTTATTGTGGCTTTGTCCCTTTACCAACTATAAAAACAGAGCAGGTGCTCTTCTTGCTCAAGCGCTGTCTTTTCCACAGGGATGTGTTCTGGATCTCTGACTGTTCCAGAATAATTCCTCCCTGTTGTAAGGTGAAGGAAGTCCTTGCCAGCTGCCCTGACCAAGGCTTTCCCCATGATTAGCTCGATTACAGCTCAGCCCTTGTGCTTTCCTGCTCTGACCTGCCAGCTGTAGCTCAGGAGTGACCTTCCCTTCTCCCTCCCTGCCGTGATTACACTCCGTGCATCTGATCTTGTGCCTACTGGCCCTTTGTTCCCCTGAAGGATTCAGCTATTCATGCATTTCTAACGCTGGTAAAAAGTGGATGTGAAGATTATTCTGAGAGGTAGGACTCAAGTATGAAACATGGCAGAAAACAGATCAGCCAGAATTAGAAGCATTATTTGCTAAGGTAAATCCCTTCATTTTACTTTTTTGGGGAAAAAACCCCGAAACTTGTCTGTGTGTATTGTTCCAGGCATTTTCTCTGGCTCTATTAACACCTCTATTATACCTTTCAGTGGGAGGGAGTAGGAAGTGTGTGTGAAAGGTTTGTCTGCACACAGACAGCCTTTGTCCTGAGACAACTGAAGAAGCTCTCACCAAAATGAAGGCTGGTCTGGACAGGTCTGAAACGTCTTTTGGCATTGACTTGTGTTTGTTGCTGTGGGAAGAGCAGGTAGGGAGCAGCAGTCTGGCTTTTTTTTTTTGTTTGAACTATCAGTATGTATCTTTGAATTCTTCAGTTTTCTTGCAGAGGTTTTGTATGATAACTTGTGTAATGTGAGTCCCCAGTTTTTCTTGTTCTCTTTCCAATTGAAGTGAAAGCTCTGGTGTTTCATTCCTTACTTTTTTTTCTCTGTCAGTTCCAGACACTGGGATCTTTAGTCATGTGAAAGGTATTTTATTGACAGCTTTAGAGTCTGAAGTACTTGCTAGCACTGAAGAGGTGTAAAGTGATGTAGACTCTTGGGCAAAATCCCTTTTCCAGTGTTCCTTGATAAAGATTTCTTAGAACTGAAAAGTAACTAAAGTGGCACAGGAGATTTGAAGCTCTCTCATCTGACCTCCTCCAGACAGGGCCAGGATCAAAGGTAGGTTTCTTGTGAATTTTTTTGGACCCTTTTTAGTCAAGGCTGGCAGGTTGATGCCATGCTTAGTGCTTTTGTGGTAAGGAATATTTTCCTCCTGTGTGATCAGTATTTCCCTCACTGTCAGTAATCCCCATTGTTTCTTGTCCTTTTGTTTCTGCCATCCAGTCTGGCTCCATCTGCTCAGTAAACCTCAGTTAAGTAGCTGAAGGCAGTAACTGGATCCCCCACTAAACAGCATTTCTTCTCCAAGTTCAACAACCCCCATTCCCTCATTCCCTTCTCACATCAGGTGTTCCAGTCTGTTGGCTGCTGCCTTTCCAACTCAGTGATCCAAGCAAATTTGAACCACAGAGTCATGGAATCACAGAATGGTTTGGGTTGGAAGGGACCTTAAAGATCATCCAGTCCCACCCCTTGCCATGGGCAGGGACACCTTCCACTGGCCCAGGTTGCTCCAAGCCCTGTCCAACCTGGTTGTGGACCCTTCCAGGGATCCAGGGGCAGCCACAGCTTCTCTGGGCAGCCTGTGCCAGGGCCTCCCCACCCTCACAGGGAAGAATTTCTTCCCCATATCCATCTATCCCTGCCCTCTGGCAGTTTAAACTGCGTGTTTCACTCATCCAGTCGGTATCTCCCCATTTTTTGTATTGATAAGCCCTAGACTCTTGTTCTTTCCACCCACATTGATGGCTGTTATCTTGTTTTCAAGCAGATAAATTCGAGGGTTCAATTCAAGGGAACCAAACTCTGAATTTTCCGGCTGGGTTTGGAAGGAGACGTCTCCCTTCAGGCTGTGTCCTGCTTGCTTGCCTGCACTAGTCTGTTCTTAGGAACATTTCTGTCTTAAATGGGTCCAGCTAAATCTCACACCTGGTCTTTTTTTAATTTTGTTGTTCTCCACAAGGTGCTCTCATGTCTGCTGTTCCAAAAAGCATGTCAGTGAGCAGCTCAGGGCAGGACTTTGCAAGGCACAGCTGAGTGCTTTCCATGGCTCATCCCTTGGGCTTTGCCTTCATGCACCTGTGGGACATTGTTCAATGTCACCATTTTGCCCTGACCCTCTAAGAGCCTTTTCTGGAGTCTTGCTAAATAGAGATTTGCTCCCTGATTTTTGTATTTGTACCTGGGGCTTCTCTTTCTTAATTATTTCCTGATGTTGATATTGGACCAGTGCATGAAGATTATTTAGAAATTGAAATCTGTACACCATGGTGCTTGCAAATCTTCCCAGCTGAATCATCTGTTGCGTTTATGGCCATACATTCCAGTCTGTCATCCCAACTGGTAATGAAAATATTGCACAGCTCTTATGCCTGGCTGGACCCACTTTCCAGTGCCCTCCCAATTAGATAACAAATCCTTGATAATTATGCTCCGAGAAGGATGTTGTCATGCAGCCATTTTATGGTGATTACATCTAATTAATGTTTTCTTAGGTGGATCTTATGGGAATATCATGTGGAACAGCGTCAGAGCTAATAAGGATTGCATTTCTGAGTCTCCTTATCAATCCTGTACATTTTTTCCTGGTGATTCACATATCCTTTATTGCTCCATAGATTTCTGGTGCTAAAAGGGACCATAGAGGTGATGAGACCTGCCCCTGTCCACACTGAAGGTTCAACTGAGCAAGTCACACCAGATTGATCAGTGTAACGGGACAGTTGTGACATGACAGCTCCAGGAGATCAAGAGGAAACAAACGTGATGTGTTTATGGATCCCAAACAAATTAAGCAATTACCCGGATCCAGTCTTTGGAGCAGCCTTTGAACGAATCCCAACCTTTTTTCTGCAAGGGCTGGGAACATAAAGAACGTGTCTAATCTGTACTGCTATCAGGCAGCAGTTATCAGTGCCTACGTGCTGTTACTCAGATCTCGTTAGCTGCCTAATTGGATAATAGGCAGGACACTTCACAACTGCATAAGTATATTAAGCTTAATCTGCTCTGCAGCAGGGAGGGGAAGATGCGCTCGGTGACGAATGGACACAAGAAGATGCACAGTGGGGCAGGGGTGTAAAGATGGGGCTGTGTCCCCATCACTTCAGTCCCAGTAACTTTCTGAGGCAGGGGCTCTGTGTGTCTGCAGCATTTACATCAGTGCTGGAGTCCCAGAGCAGAGAGTTACAACACTTTCAGGCTTTACCCGTGTTGGCCCGGCAACTTCACCTTCTGAAGCACAGTTTTTCTAGTAGTTAAATCCCTTTCTAATTTCTCTTTAATAAAACGTGCGGTATAACTTAATACCTGTTTTTAAATCCAACATGATAGAACAGAGAGAAGCATCCTGTGTGTTTGTGTGATACTGGACTTTGCAGCACGTTCCTGGTCCTAAAGCTTGTTTCCAGTACATGCAGATGCACAGTGGGTAGGATCAGAAAGCTTCCACAGTTCTGCACATGGAGAGGAGAAGCTATTTGATTATTAAATACTCTTCCCTTTCTTTCCTGAAAAAATGAAGTTACTGCAGTTACCCGGTTCTAAACTTTTGGAGTGGGTTGCCTCTTTCCAAAGGTGCAATGAAACCTCAGATTCTTGCAGAAGATGTGGATATGAGCACATTTCATGAGTTGTCACCACCTCTTCTATTCTCAGGAGAAGGGATCTGCAAGGGACATTTCTGGGTGCAAAACATGCATCTGCCAAGGAGATCTTTAGCTCAAGGTAATGGGAGAGTGACTGTGAACTGTCTTCTCCATGTATTTTCTGGATTCCTTTGGGGCTGATCGAGGGTTTTCACAGAAACCTCAACTTGAGCCCAACTTTCGGTCCTGTATCTTGCGTGAGGTGCCTACACCTTTTCATTTATTTCTTGCTTAACCTCATAGGAAAAGTATTTTCACCTTGTGCTGTCCAGCATCTGCCTGTAGCTGGCAGGAAAGACAGGAGCCAAGCTCTTAATCTGCAAGTGTCTTAAGCAAATGTAAACTCCATTAAGTGTGTTTATCACCAAGCAGCTCATTCCCAGCTGTGCGAAGCACCTCGTGGTTGGTTTGTGGGGGATGTACAGAGGATCCTCTGCTGTCCTCATGTCTGTGTTTGTGACCAGCAAGGGTCAAGAGCGAGGCACTTGTCTGGGTGAGGACACTATTCCACTGTACTGTGAATTTAAAGTATGCTGACTTTCCCATGGAAAACGTTATTTAAAAACAGAACCCCTAAATTGCTTTTATTTTGGATGAAGGGAAGACACCACGGGGTGTTTGGTCCATTTGGCTGTAGACAAACTCCCAGATGGAAAACTAAAGAATAGCGATGGAATGCAGAAGAATTTTTACGGTTATCCACACCTGATACGGTGATCCACTCCTGCACTAAAAGTGTGATCAGCAGGGAAAAGTAGTATTTTTTTCCAAAGGGTAGCTCACGTCTTGGCAGCCAAATTCCTGGGACAGGCTCTGGAGATAGCCTGTGTCCTTGTTCTGCTTCCGTAGTCCCTCCGAGGCACTGGTGGGGGGTAGCTGCAGGTAACTCTTCCCTTCTGTTGCTTGTCCTGGGTCATGCTGCAATTGGAGGCTTCCAGAAGAAATGAAGGAGAGTGGGCTGCTACGGATGGTCTCCCCAAAGTGTTGGATGTGTTGATAGCATGTTTTCTGTAGCTATACACACCAATATTGCCTTTATCTCCCATCCAAATCTGCTGGACTCAATCCGTCATCAACTTCCAGTTAGGCTCGCGTTCAACCTGTACTTATTAAAGAGTGAAGAATGCTCTTTCATATGCAGTTGATAATGGAAATTAGAAATAAAAGTGCATATTAAACTGTCAGTAGTATTTTTTCCCCTCTTTCTCTGCAAAAAGAATAATGGCATGGGTTGTTTTTTTTCCTCCTGCATGGGCAATTTCTAGACATGCCCAGCACTTGCAGGGTTGTTTTTCAAACCTGAGATAATCCTTAGAGTGGGCCTGTCTGGCCCCTGCCTGCTGCAGATCAAACCCACAGCCAGCCAGGCAGGAATCAAAAGCAGAACATCTGCTTGGTTGGTCTCTAGTGTGTTCTTTCCAGAAAGTTTTGAAAATGTGTTTTTTCAGGACAATGAGGAGGTGAGATTTGTGACGTGGTGGATTCATCTCGCCCTTGTGGCTGAGCATGGATGAGCTGTCCTCGTAGACGGAGCCACAGTAGGATTGTGTCATTCTAGGTCTTCATTAGGGTCATTAAGCACTATTTTAAGTTTCCTGAGCTTAAGTCAGAGAAGATCTGATGTCTGGAGTCAAGGCCTGGCCTGTGACAGGCAGTCCTTTGGAAAGCTGTGCAGAGATCCTCGTGTCTCTCCAAAGCAGTGCCCTGTATTTCAGAAAGGAACATTGTGAGCGAGGAGAACAAGTTTCAGATCACATGTTCCCCAGCAAATACTGTCCTTTCGATAGGAAGACTTGTTGGAGAATGTTAATTGAGTCCCTTTTTAAATGAAGGAGGCTTTGCTTCCTTCCCAAGTTTTCAAAACAAATTTTCCAAATACAGTGCCTATGTTTCATTCGAGTGTAAATCCTTTCTCTTTAACCTGGAAGTTATCCCAGAAAAAAGCCTATCCATTCACTGCAGGACAGACCTTTGTGGTTGTAGTGGAAAAAAAAGAAGTGGATCAAATTGTCCAAACAGGAAGGGAATTAAGAAAAGCCTTTGCTCAGTGAGCAGAGCTCTCATTTCAGTTTAAATGGTGTCCTACAAATTCCACTTTACATCTCCATTGCTTTTGAAGCATCACACAATGATTGAGGTGTCTGCTAAATTTAGAAATGACAATTTTTCTCCTGCCAACACACCAGCCTAGCTGGAGGGATTTCAGCATGCAGTTATGGGATGGATGCAAGCGGTGATTTGAAATTTACTGGCTTGTTATCTCATCTGACTTGCACTCAGGTCTGTCCTGGTGGGGATTTAATACCTTACACTGATGCCTTTTCATTCGAGGGCATTAATGGAAATGCTATTCTGGCCCAGCCAGGTGCTTGTGCTGTTTTACATTCGGTGAAGCTGAGGTACTGAACGGATCGAGCGTGGTGTGCCGAATAAAATGAGCTCCCACCTAAACACATTGAAATTGTGCTTTATTTTGAGCAAGTTATGGGTAGGACTGTCGTTCTTTTACCCCAGTCACATGGGAAGGCTGTGGAAGCAGAGATAAATCACAAGTGTCCCAATTCACAGTTTCTCTGTTTACCACATGACAAATCTTCCTGCTCTGTGAAAAATGTCTTAGATCTAAAATACATATTTTTTTTTTTTTTTCTTTCCTCAGCCTGTGATATTTAATTATTCTCTTTCTGAGCAACACTTTATCTCAATTCTGTGAAGCTGTTCGAGGCAGAGTTTCACTCAGAGGATCAATACTAAAGTAAACTTCCCTTTGTTTTGGTAAAATGTCTTGATTGTCGCAGAGAAGAAACGTTTTGAGTTCAGGTGTGTTGGGAGAAATGAAAGGCACCTTGCAGCAGTGGTAATCCATCACTGGAGTGCATCCTGTGGCACTCCAGGGTGCACTTTGCTTGCAAGGTACTTAAAACCTCAAAGCACAAGAAGTTGACTGGAGGAGGTTTTCTGTTGGAATCTCCAGGCAAAATTTCATCCTGGGGCTTTGTTTGGAAGTTTGCAACAAGATGGGAGCAAAGGTGAAGGTGTCACTGTTGTGTTTTTGCCTCTTTCCTCACCCACTCTTCTGTTTCTTGTTTTTGATATTGTCTGACCTTTAAAGGTCCCTTGCAGCCCAGACTATTCTGTGATTCCATGATTCATGAGCTGTTTCTGCTCTCTGCTCCATTCCGCACTCAGGAGGAAAAACACTCAGCGAGGGGAAATTGTTCCTGTTGCTTTATACTGGGATGTGGTCCTGTATAAGAGATTTTCCACAGCAATACTGATTTCCTTTGGATATCTCCGGGTGACCTGAATGCAGACAGTCTGTAGTGAGGAGAATCTCTTTGCTTTTGTACTGAAATATTTCTTATTGTTGTACTCAGACCCATGGGGAAAATTCCCATCTTCTTCAAGGGAAGCTTTTGGTGGGACCAGACAGCCAGTCTGCCAACCATAACCCAGCTTTCAGGATCTAAGGACTTGCTTCCCAACCTGAATTCCCCTGCCCTGGGCTCTGTGCTGCTCCAGGGGCGTGTTTGTGCAGACAGCAGGATGGAGAAGGCTGCGTGAATCTCAGCGTGCCGAGGCCAGCCCTGGGTACGTGTCTGCTGCCTCAGAGCTGGAACATGTGGTTTGTTTAATGCTGCAGCAAAGCACGAGCCCAGGGAAAGTCTCTTTGATGCAGCTGCACCTGGAGGGACATATTTTTCCTGGAGTCACGTCTAGTCTGTTCCAGGCTGAAGTTGATCCAGTTATTGTGGGAGTAAATCCATGCGGCGTTTGGCTTTTCTAATTCTGGTTCTCTTCTCATGGTGTTGCTGTTGGATTTAGTGATTTTCCCTGTGGCTTGAATGGTAAAGATGTGGTAACTGCTCGGTGATGGCTTAAAATCAAAGATTCAGTGTGGGTGTTGCTTTCACAAAGAGAAGAAATAATGCTATTTCGAGAGCTGTGCTGCTATTTCAGGGCAGTTTGGTAGGTCTGGGTTCTGAGAAGTGGTGAGGAAAAATAATTGCTTTTGGCTATCGTGTCTCGTATGGCGTGTCCTGAAATGATCCTCGTGAACACATAGAGCTGGAACCAGTACTGAGCTTCTCTGCATGGGGATTTGTTCCCTGTCTCATCCTCCTGGTACAGAAGATGGGAGGAGAAGAAAAGATTCCTGTTGAAACTTTGCTCCCAAGCTTGCTGCAACGAATTTAAAACCCCAAACCACAGCAGATTCCCAAGTGTAATACAGACACCAGTGTTTATTTGACTGAGACACGATTGTATTCTGAGTTGTGCAAACACAGGCATATTTCCTATTTAATTAAGGCTCTTTTTATGAATTAAGATTCCGAAACAATTGGAGAAAGGAGGAGGGTGGAAGAGATAAGATCTCAAGGTTGTGCGGATGGGATAGGGTACAGCTCTTTTTGGCAGCTGGAATGCGACTTCTGCAGGAAACTTGTTTGCAGCATTCTTCTATCAATGATGCCAGTGTTTTTAACTTACAACCTTTTTTTTTTTTCTGTAGTCTTTCCTTCCTTTACAGTCCTGAAACACCAAGCTTTGCTTCTACCAGGAGTGTAGGAGTGGCAGATACCTCCCAGTGCTCAGTGTGATTGAGGAGCTGGAAATAGGGGTCGGCAGAGCTGGAGATAGGGAAGAATTCCCACCAAGGGTCCGCCAGAGCCTGACAAGCTTGCAGACTCAGGGAAAGGCAGGCCAGTTTGGGACTGGTTGTTGCTTGTCCTGTTTAGTTCAACAACTCCGAGTTGTTCCTGAGCTGTCAACTGTTTGTCCTGTCAGAGGCTGACAGAGCCAAACTGCAGCCTGATGCACTGGTTTAGGTTCTGGCCAGCTGTTGATAGATCCCTGGTGGTCAGTAGGGTTTGGAAACCACAGGCACTGGAATTCTTGGCTAGATCATGATTTCTGTCACCAGGGTTAAGATGGGAATATCCTGTTCACTGTGGCAGGGTGAATACAACTGGTGTCCCCGTGCTCTGCAGCTTCTCCTGACACAGCAGGAGAGCGTTGTGGCAGTAACAGCTGTCTCTGTGATGGGTAGATCTGTGGGATGCCTTCTGGGAAGGTGGGACCTTCTACCTCTCTGTAACCTTCCAAAACAAGGGGATGCTGATGTGCCAGCTACTGCATGTGCTTGTTCTGTCTGCAGGGGATTTGTGGAGCAGTGGATTTACTGGATTTGCTCCTCTGTTGCCCAAGGCACATGCCAAAGCTGTTCTTTTTGTCACTGCCCTGGAACTCCTTTTACAGCTGTGTAATACTGTAGCCTCAGGCACATGAACCACAGAGTTACTGTTCTGATCCTGCTGGATGCGGGGGCAGGAGAAGCTCAATAGCCCAGACTACATTCTCAGCCCGTTTCTCTGGGAATCACTTGGGAATGATGACTGCCTCCAGTGGAAGCTTGTGATGGTGGAGAGAATCCTCTAGTCTTTCATTTTATCCCCACACTGTAAATCAAGATGCTGCCCTACTCACCAAGGTGCGTTCCTGGTAGCAGCTCCCATCCCAACCCCTCGGAGCTGGCAGAGCCTGCCACGTTCTCACAGCACCCTTCAGCCAGAGGAACACAATTATTTTAATTTCTTTTCCCTCAGATGAGGACAACTTGAAAAAACACATAATAGTGCATTTTATCAGCGAGTTTTAAATGGTGTGATTCATCCCCTGTGTTCTTGGCGTGACGTTCCTTGGTTTATTTTTTTGGATATCTGTGCAGTTCTGTCTGTGCCAAGCGCTGTATGGAAGTGCCCAGTGGCAGACAACCTGCTCTGCCCATATGTTCCCTTTAAAAAAAAAAACAAAACAGCTCATAATAGGAAGTCTTTATACTGCATGCCAAGACGCTTGGGGCTTGTTAAATATATTCTACTTGTCAACAACTACCCAATTTCAAAAGTAGCCTTGGTGTGAATCAGCTTTGAACAAGTTCAGTTGACTCAAGGGATATTTGCAGGCATTAAAACAAGTTGGATCACAGTGGTAAAAATGTGCGGTGGTTTCCTGATCAAAAGCACCATCCAGTGACTCTTTTTTTTTTGTTGGGTTTTTTTTTTGTTGTTGTTGTTTTTTTTTTGCTTTGTTTTAATCTCCTTCAAACCTTCAAAAGTGCAGAGATTTTCCCAGTTTTGGATGGTGGAGGAGGTTCATTGGGGCAAATGTTTCTGGGGACCACTCAGTGTGCTGGAAAATCAAGTGGCAAAGGAGGTGCCTGGTGCCTCCAAAGTAGCAGGAAATCTTATTCTGGAACTTGTTCCGCCATCTTTGTTGATTGAGAGTTAATTATAAAATGTCAAATGTCATGGTTAAGGGTCTTTTCCAGCCTAAGTGGTTCTCTGAGTGCTGTGGTTTATTCTCTGCCTCCCCCCCTGTGTTTTTCCTGGATGATGCTATTGTGGAAAGAGGCAAAGGAGATGGCTGTCCTGGCTCATACTTGCTAAAAAATACCATTTCTCAGAACGATTTTTTTTGTTGTTGAAGAACTCAAACATTTCTGCTTCACTTGCTGGGCCAGCAGTGCGGGACCACAGAGAGGTGCTGTGGTGGGAGCCTGTATTCTGCATAAGGTCTGATGGCCTCAGCTTTAATATCCACCAGCTTTGGGCTTCTTCTCTTTCATAACTTTTGGAATAGTTTGCAGAGTTTGTTATTTGTTTTGTGTGCACTGAAGAAGCACAGCTTCTTCCCAGCTTGGGAAGAGGAGACAATTTAGTATGGTCCCTTCCCTGTCTCTCCTGAGACGAGGGGAGGGGATATTCCTGGAAGTGAGGGGGTAAATGAAGTCAAGGCTTGGTAGGGTCAACTTCTCAGAGTAAAGGAGACCTGAGTTTGGACAATCAAAGGCTAATGCTGTATTTCCTTGTCTCTTTTGGGATGTGTCCAGAGGGAGAAGAGCACAGAGCCAGCCTGAAAGTCCCTGTTGCCTTCGAAAAGTGAGTGCAGAGGAGGTTTGAGAACGAGCTGCAGGTTTGGTTTTTGGGAAAAACGGGAAGCATTTTGGCACGCTGCTGTCCAAGAGTACACGTGGTGTGTCATTAGTGCCTTCCCTTCCTTGATGTCTGACCCAGCCTGCACTCCCTGTGTGTCAGTCACTGGGGTGGGTCAGTAATTTGTAAATGGAGCTGGTAGATGCTGATGTAAGATCAGCATTTTCAGTGCCTTGAGCCACGCTTGATGGCTTGGGCTTTTACAGGGATAAATTGTGGTGAATAGTAGCGTTTATCTTCAGTTCCAACTTGTTTTTCTCTCACAGCCACCCCTATAAATTCCAGCAGCTCTCTGGAAATCAAACCATTTCAGATTCTGCCTGTGGAAATACAAGGCAGGACACAAGCTGCTTGTTGGCACAGGAGTGCTGGCTTGTTTTTGTGAGTCTGGGTTCCTTGTACCACCGTGGTGAGAAGGATGAGCGTGGTCATCTTTCCATCATGAGGACTGGTGGGCAGAGATGAGGCACGTGGGATTAAATGGTGTGGGATGCAGTAGAGTGGGTGCTGCAGAGATGATGGAGATGTTCCATTCAAACCTCCTTGAGACCAGGCAGGATTGCTCACTCAGGCTCACGTGTCCCCGAGTCTCACTGATAGGAAAAGCAGGGATTTTGCATCTGTCTCCTTTGTTTCAAGTATTGGAAAACTGTTCAAGGAGACCATGCTGGTGATGTCCTACTTGGAGCAGCAGGTTGGAGCAGAGCCTGTCTGACCCACAGTTCAGTTGGGAGCTGTCAGAACAGGTCTCTGCCCACACCTGGCAGCTGCCTGCAAAAGAGGGCAGCAGAACTGGGCTGGGGCCAAGTGACTCGTTCCAACTGCTGCATCCACCTGGCAAACCTGTTCACCCTAAAATCCTGGCTTGGATAAAGCCTGAGCACGAAGCTGACGAGGAAGTGCCTCTCTGCAGGTGGTTTCAGCCCAGCATCTGGAGGTGAGCTGCCAGCACGTGCAGGTGTGACACGAGTTAACCCTGATCCCAGTGGTGCTGTACTGTCAGTGACAGGTTTATGAGCTTGGGAAGGGCTCCTGCATGTACAGAGAAAGCTGTGGACCATCACCTTGCTCCTGCAGCTCTGCAGGTAGCTGTGTAAATGAGGTGTGTCTGCTTCCAGTGCAGTAAAGCTCCCGTGGAGCCGCAGACGCAGCTGGCCCGGGCTGGTGTTTGCACAACGCCTGTCCAAAGGCAGCTTGGAACAGCAGGCCCGTGTCACCCCCTGTGTCTGACTCACGTGGAGGACTTGAGATCAATTAATAACACTCCTGAAAGGGTGTAAATGGTGATTTTGAAAAGGGTTGTGAGTTTGGTGTACAGCCTGCTGGGTTAAACAGGAGGGAGGAGGGAAAAAGAGACACATCTTCCAGTTTGGCATGTTTGCAGCATGGAGAGCTTGGAAAGAGCATTTTGAAATAACAGGCAGTAAAGATTAATGTGCTTGTGTCTGAGAAGGCTGATGAAAGGGGGAAGGAGGGAGAAGTTACAAAATGCTTGTTTGTTGTGCCAGGAGCTGTGGAGAGCCGCAGCTCCCAGCGTCGGGAGGCACTGACGGGCCGTGCTGGAGCCAGCCCAGAAATCCCTTCCACTTCAGTTCTGCATCTGCTCGAGATACGATCTGTCCTGACCTGTGCTCAGGGAACAGCCTGAGACCTGCAAAGATGTTAAAGGAGAAAAAATTGCTCCAACCAGAATAATCCTTCCAAGCACTTCTCCCTCAGCTTAGGGAAAAAGGTGCATTAGAGATAATGATTGGAAATTTTGTTACTGCAGTTACTTAGGTCAGGGTCACTCACTACAACCATGCTCAGTACAAGTAGTGCTGGGCTGTGTAATGAGTTAATGGCCTAACAACTGCAGTGTCTTTACATCTGCTGAATAAGTCACCTTTCTCCTTTCTGCTGTGGAGCTTTTGCCTCTGGGCTCAGCTAACAGTGCTCTCAGATAAGCACTTTTCCTTATGCAGCTGATGAAATAATAGAGGTTATTACATCTATTGAAAAAAAGGCTTTTAAAACTCTGGATCAAAAAGTTTGCTATTATTATAATTTATTTTTTTTTTACTGTTTTCATCATGGTAGGTTCCTGAGGTGCAAAGGCCACAAAATTTTGTTTTGCAATTCAAACCTGGCCATCTCCATTGAATTGGCAGTATAATTCCCAGCAGCACAGCCCGGTCTTCTGTTGGGACTGGAGTGTAAATGTTTATGACAGATTGGATCCTGATTTGAAAGCTTCAACCAATATCTTCTCTGTCTTTAGAGAAAAATATTTCAACAACTGATTAGTGTCATTGTTAAAATTAGATATTTTATTTTTGTTGTGATTTTTTTTCTAGCTTCTGCTCTTGGTTTCTCAATCTCACTGTCTCTGCTTAGATTGAATTAATTTGGTGTCAGATTTTCTCTGTAAACACTTTCAGGCTGTGATGACAAACCTGTATTATAAACACATGTGTGCAGTGCCCCTTCATGTGTTGATAGTATTTTGAATAGCTGCACTTAAAATAATGAGGAAATAGTAGTGTGTTTATTTCTTGTGCTTCCATTTAGTCTCTCAGCTGACTCGTTGCTTTTATCCAAGTTCCTTTCAAACACATGCAATATCATTGCTTAGCTTTCTGATTAGGGATAATGCTTAATTCTCATCAAATAAAAACCTACAGGGAATAAAGTGATTCTGGTAAATTTTTCTGCTGCTCTGTGCGGTCAGCAGGGAATTTGTTTGTGTTGCTGCTGCATCTCTCACCCTCCAGCCTGGCTGTTACACTTGTCAATGTGAAGGCTGTCGATTCAACACAAGTTAAGAGCACTCAGGAAGGTCAGGTGACTGTTTTAAACTGTCTGTAAGCTCCCTTTCAGCTTGGCCATCCTGAGACAGGAATGCCAGAGGTCAGCAGGATGGATTGCTCCTCCTCTCCGTGCCCTGAAAGGCTGTGGGCAGCAAATGCAAGCTGAGCACCTGAAATAATGACAGGGCTGAGATGGGTCCCACTGGGATGAGTTTGGTCTGGGAATGCCAGCAGTCCCAGCTCATGGGTAGATGACAACCTGCTGTGGGATACAGAGGCTGAAGGAAGGTCACTTCCTAAAGATTAACCAGTCCCGGTGGAAAACCCCAAACAAACCCCCAAATCCCAACCAACCTTCATCCAAGCCTTCAAGCACACGAGCCTTGTTTTCAGAGCATTGCCTTGCCCAAGTCTTTGTGTGACCAGGGCTACAACAATACCACCACAGGAGTAGTTGGGTGAGCTAAGAATAGCAGATTTCCTTGAGAAATGCTTTTGTTTATTTTGGTTTTCTATTTTTAAATAGTTGGAGCCTTAGTGGCCTTTTTCTGAAGGGTCCTAGAAGAATTGCCTGGTCACAGAGTATTGTTGTAGTAAGGAGGGCAGTTGTGAACTGCCTTAATTCTCTGGCTTCTTCCTCGTGATCTGCAAGGTTCTACTGGCAAAATAATGGAGGAAAAAAAATCATGAAGTTCAGTGTCACCCCACTGAACTTGTAGTGGGCATAAATGCCAGGAATGGAAACCCATGATTCTGGCTTGGTAGAATGATGCCCATCTTAGAAAATATATTTTTGCAAAGATTTGTTTGCTGGAAAACAGCAGTTATGTTCAGGATTCTTTTTTTTTTTTTTTTTGA
>WAAG01017986.1:7540-34736 GCA_013390105.1 Tichodroma muraria | reverse complement strand
GGTGTGTGTTTGTGGTTTTTTTTGAATGAAGGAAATGCATGGGAGTGAGAGGGGATGAATGCAGGGTAATTTCTCTTAAGGAGTCAGGGACAGAATGGTGATAGAGACTGAGAAAAGAGGGCAAGTCTGGAAGTAGAAGTGATTAAAGTATCCTGAGTGAGGCATTTACAAGGAAAAGAGCTAAGAGGATCGAAGCTGTAAGTTTTAGACAAAAGGAAGATGTGTGTTTGGATATTTTCTTATTATGGGTAACCAGTGCCTGTTGGCTGTCTCACAGGAACACTGTAAGCAAGACAAAGCAGGGGAATTTTACTTTCAGTGAAGCTGAAACAGTGATTTTGTGCTACCCTTGCTCTTAGATGGACACGAAGTAAAATTAGAGTCTGAGAGAGATTCATAGTGCAACAGCCAACACTCTTCTTACCCTGTGATTAAAAGAGAAAAGAAAAAAAAAAACAAAATAAAAAAGAAACAACCCTTTTTGGCAATCAAGAAGAAGTAAAAAGCCAAAGCCAAGCTGTCTTTGTGTCAGAGGACCTGGTAATATCCACTGGCTCGAGAGCCCTGGCTGGTGGCTTGGCAAGTGCTGAAGGGAGAGCCCTGCTCACAATGGGCGACAGAACAAGAGGACGCAGTCTTAAAGCTGCGCCCAAAAAATTTTTTACTGAAAGAGTGATAAAGTACTGGAATCGTCTGCCTGGGGAGGCGGTAGAGTCACCATCCCTGGGTGTATTTAAAAAAGGACTGGATGTGGCACTTGGTGCCAGGGTTTAGGTTAGGTCATGGGTTGGACTCGATGATCTTGGAGGTCTCTTCCAAACTAGTTTTTCTGTGATCCTGTTTTATGTGCTTGTCTCACTCATGAGCCTCCCAGAGGGAATAATTGATACTGAAATAAAGTGTAGTGGGGGCTTCCTATGTTTATATCACCTGTTCATTCCACTGTGGAATAATGCATCCTGGTCGGAAAGCTCAAGCTTTTGCTAAATTTTAATTGCCTTTCCCTGCTGATCATATGGTACAGGTTGTTGGCTAATTAAGGGTGGTTTCCAAATCAGGGTTCTGTACACACAAAATACCCTGTTATTTTATTATCTCTCTAGACAGGTCACCTAATCCAGTATTAAAATGCTGAAACAGGAGAAAAAACGTTTTCTTGGAGCTTTCATGTGAAGAATTCACAGGAGCTCACCAAAGCCAGGATCAGGAAAGCTGTGCTTAAATAACTGAGCTAAACCCCTTCGATTTATACTGGATATAGATGTCAAAAAAGATGTTCCTTTACTGTGGCAATGAAAACACATGGATCAAAGTGTTATCGGGAGAATGAGAAGGGGGGGAGAGGGTTGTAGAATGTCTGTGGGAGGGAATTCTCCCATTCTGTTCTGCCCTAGTGAGACCCCACCTGCAGTGCTGTGATCCCAAACATCAGGGGGATGTGGAGCTGCTGGAGTGAGTCTGGAGGAGGCCCCGGAGATGCTCCAAGGGCTGGAGCCCCTCTGCTCTGGAGCCAGGCTGGGAGAGCTGGGGGTGCTCACCTGGAGAAGAGAAGGCTCCAGGGAGAGCTCAGAGGCCAGGGAGGCTTCCCAGGGCCTAAGGGAGGCTTACGAAAAAGAAGGAGAGCAGCTTTTTGCACAGGCAGACAGTGACAGAACAAGGGGAACAGTTTTAAACTAAAGAGAGCTTTACATTGGACATTAGGATGAAGGTCTTCCCTGTGAGGGTGAGGAGGCCCTGGCACAGGGTGCCCAGAGAAGCTGTGGCTGCCCCTGGATCCCTGGAAGTGTCCAAGGCCGGGCTGGACAGGGCTTGTAGCACCCTGGGCTAGTGGAAGGTGTCCCTGCCTGTGGCAGGGGGTGGGAACGGGATGAGTTTAAGGTCCCATGTGTCAGAATTCTGTGATCTACCTTCTGTTGGGCTGTGGCTGTTGGAAGGTGCTGCGGTGGCCGTTGGAACTGATGCAGGGCCGGCTGGGACAAGCTGCAGTGGCAGAATCAGAGTTTGCACACACTGTGCAAATCCCTCTTGCAGGTGAGTCCACAGGAGGGTGGATTGAGCTGAAGCAGCTTCAGTTGAAGCCAAACATTTTCAAAAGAGTTGTCAGAGCTCCAGTGGGACCACTGTCCCCTTCATACCACTGCCTAAATCCGTGCTGACTGCAGTCTGGTGTCAGCTCCCTTCCAGAGAGTGGATATTGCTTGGTCAACATACATAAATTCTATAAAATCCTGGAGAAAAAGGGACTCTCCAAATGACACTGCTGTTTGCTTTGTGCTTCATTAGTTCCTGTGATCGTATACTGCAGTAGGCCAGCAGTGTTTTAAGTCGACCCTTCTGGTGATGGAAGAGAGGAGTAGGACTCATTGTCAGTGGCCAAATGTTGGGAGAATTGAGGAAGAACTCAGAATGGATATCCAGCAGCTTGGCAACAGGTAGAGGCAGCACACTACGAGCTCCTTGGATATCTCTTTTTGGGCAGGGAGGAGGGGGAGGCAGGGAATTATGTATGTGCTTTATCTAAATCAGCGGGCATCAGCTGATTCCAGGGCTGATAAATCCTGGGCTGGGTGTTTATCCTTTGCAAGTTGGGACTCATGTCAGCTCAGGTCTGGAGGGGTAGGAATCTCTGCACCCTGCTCTTTGTTCTCCTGAGGGCAGGTGTGAACCACCCAGAACCAGTTAAGTACACGCTGGCTTTCGTGAATAAAGGATTTGTGAAATCCTGCACTGGTCATCCCTGATCAGTGTTAAACCTTAACCGTGGTCTCAGACTATGGTCCAGTCTACTAAAATGATGTGATGGGACCTGGGAAATAAGGGTAGATAGCAGTAAAAAGGTGTCTTGGAGTTTGTGAAGGAAAACAGGGTTCTGCTTGGAGGAGCAGTTGAATGTATCGGTAGGTGGAGGTTTGAGTAGATTTGGACTAGTCAGGGCTGGTGTGGGTTTGAAACTCTCCTCATCTAAGCCTGAGGCTGACCCTGATGTGGCAGGGCAGTTTTGGCTCCAGGGGCTGTATTTTGTGAAAGTTTGGACTAGCCCTTATTGATTTTCATCGATTGAAACATTTTCTTGTCTGTCCCGTTTCTGTAATGGCTGGTTTGAGATGCAATCTCCTTGCTTTGAGCTAAATCCTCCTTACCTCCTGCCCTACTTAGAGGATCTCAAATTCAGGCTTTGTGGTTGCCACAGTGGCAAAGTGGAGCTTCATTGCTGGGTTGTGGAGCTTGTCAGCACTGGGGACGTGGTTCTCTTTCTTTTAAAAGTCTTCACCACAAAATTACCACTTTTGGAGGTTATATAAAAAGATGGGAGTTTGAAAGTCCTTTGACTTGTTTGGAAGTAGTCTACATGGCATGAAAGGGTGGAGATTTCTGGAGTTCTTGGTGCTCCAGGCTAAAAAATTGTTTTGCATCCCAGCTTGACCTCAGTTACCCTTTCTGTGCATCCAATGTTGAAGGCTGGGTCTAATTCACCGAGTTTTTCTTTTCCACTGGACTTCTTCATTTTTGATCCTTTTAACTGCAGAGGCTAAGTTGGATCCGAGCTCCCTGAACACACCTGCCTGCTTCCTCCTAACAGGTTCCTTAGAAAGAGAGCTTGGACGGCATGCAAAGTTGTGAAATATCTGCAGACAGCACGGATGATCCTCTTAGTAGTGGCCTACGGAGAAAGCGACAGCCTCGAATAGTCGTGATCGGTGCTGGGCTCGCGGGCCTGTCGGCAGCCAAGGCGCTCCTGGAAAGCGGATTCACGGATGTAACAGTCCTCGAGGCGACCGACCGCATCGGGGGCCGCGTGCAGAGCGTCCAACTCGGTGAGAGCGGCGCCTGCAGAGGGCTGCTGGTGGGCTCTGTGCAGCCACGGGGTGAAATTAACCTTGGAAAACCTTGGGGGGGTTTTGTGCGTGTGCGAAATGGTTTGAGGCGCGGCGGTGTCAGGGGTGTAAATATTTCCATCCTTGGGCGCCTCTCGGGGTGGGTGGGTGGTTCTCTGCTGTCTCGTGCCTCAGTTCTGACCCAGGGCTGCTCCAAACCTGTGTTTCCATGAAAAAAAAAAAAAAAAAAAAAGATTTGGGTGATTGTTTTCTCTCGCACAGGAAGAGCTCTGTGTAACAGCTCTGTGATTGAGTAACTGTGTGCAGACGGTCTCCACACAGGTTTTCCAGCTTGACTCTTTCCCAGGAGCAGCCAGTAAATCTCTAGGCTGTTGAAGGGCTGTTTCTCAGGGCTTAGAGCCCTTGGAAAGGGGAAATCCCGAGCTGTTCTGCTTCACAAACAACCTCATTAATTTCCCTAGAACTAATTTACTGTGTAGGGTGCTGCCCACTGGGAATCAGGCTGCTGGAAAAATATCTTCAATGTATCCCTTTATCCTGATTTTCAGCTTTCCCACCTCTGCAGCCTCCTTTCTTAGTGTGACTTTCTTAGCAGACTCTGGATATTTGAATGACAGGTCGATTTAAAAATCTCTGCAGGCAAAATTTCTGGAACAAACATTGTCCTTTGCAGCACAGGAGTCACTAAAGCTTTTCCTGGTATCCAGAAGGACATTGCCTGTCTCTTCTCTGCAGGAGGCATAAAGCTCTCAGCTTTTCCTGAATTGCTTTCCTGATTTCAATTAACTAATTCTGTTTCTGATCCCACTCTGGATATTACCTTTGCCCTCTTGCTGCCCTGCTTTTTTTTTTATTTCTTAGGTGCTTACATCACTTACTGTGTTTTACTCGATAAACTCACCACAGTAATAAACAGCAGCCTCCTGTGAACTTGCAGAAGGGAAACCAGTGGAAAAGCAGTCGGAAAAACCTAATCTCCAGAGGTTTGAGTAGGGCACTTTACATTCTGCTGAGACTTGGCATAGAGGTTAGGATGGGAAGTGTGTCCTTTACTCACAATCCGCTGTATTAAAAATATCCTGGATCATGTCTGTGAGAGGAGGGAAGTGTGAAAGAGCTGGAGTCTTTGGGGAGCAACAGATCACTCTCCCAGTACACCTGTTGAAATAGTTCCAGTGTTTTAGTACGAGTCTGATCCTCTTATCTTTCCCCACCTTCACCTGTAACTCATGTCTTTGCCTTTGCTGGGAATCCACCTCCTCCTCATTAACACCTCTTAATTAACAGGAGATGAGAGCAGCTGTTTCAGTGTGGAGGGGATCTCAGAGTTTGTGGATGTAACTGTTAGTTGCAGAGCAGAGGCTGGCATCCAAAGTCTTAGTCTTTTAATAATTCTTTAAAACTACAAACTGTCTTGTCTTACCTTCTGCAAGCTCTCAAGGTTGCCCTGTGTGGGTGTGGGCTGCAGTTCTCTGCCAAGGTGGGTCTGTGTTCTGGCTCTGGCCTCTCCCCTGCCTGCACACTTGACTAAAGATCTGATTTAAATTTCAGCAGAGCTACTAATTAGGAAGGAATCCTTCCCTGTGAGGGTGGGGAGGCCCTGGCACAGGGTGCCCAGAGAAGCTGTGGCTGCCCCTGGATCCCTGGAAGTGTCCAAGGCCAGGCTGGACAGGGCTTGGAGCAACCTGGGCTAGTGGAAGGTGTCCCTGCCCATGGGAGGGGGTGGCAACGAGATAATCTTTAAGGTCCCTTCCAAACCCTAAACCATTCTGTAGCATTGTGGCACCTTCTCAGGGTTGTATCTGAATCCTTCCTCCTCACTGAGCCATGTCTTGTAGGGGACAGTATTTTCCTCCAAGTTCACAGACTGTTGCTTCTCAGCCCAGGGGAGTAATTTGGATATTCAGAGGTTTGATTCTAGCACAGGTGAGGCAGAAGGTTTATGTGTTTGTGAATTGTGTGTTTCCTGCACATGACCTATAACATCTGTATCCACTGCAGCTATTTCACAGCAGGACACCCAAGAAATGGCCAGGGCTGCAAAGGGAAATGTGAAAGTTGCAATCCCTGTCCAGGAGGCTTGATGTACAATCTGTGTGTTTCTCTGTTGTTGTTTTTTTTTTAGTGTATGGGTTGATTCATTCCAAGTAGATTGATATTGAACTTAAAATCCTTTAAGGCCCTGAAAATAAATTGTCTCTGTTTAAAAGAATTTTATTTAATTTTACGCTTTTAAATAATTAGTCATTTAACTTACACCTTGTAAAACCTGGCTTATCTGTTTGGGAGTGATGATAGTGAGCGTGAATATTACAGGCAAGAATTAGTTTTTAATTTGTTGGTATTTGATTATGTTCCACGTAGCTAAACAGGAAAACTTGGAACACATCATCACCGTCACCAAGCACTAGGGCAGCAGCAGGACCTGCTGGCAAATTGTTTTCTTTCAAAGATCTGGTGCCTGCAGCAGGATTGCTGTGCAGCAGAGACCAAGCTCCTGCCCTGGAGCAGGAGGCAGCATTCCTGCTGCTGCTTGGCATGGGATGAGTTGCAGGAGGATTGCATTAACCAGGGGGCTGCCACTTGCAATATTGTTGAGCTCTTTACCTTTGGCTGCCAGTGTTGAGTCGTTTCCACCTGGCTGGGTGCTCTGGGATGTGTTGGAGTCCGTGGCACCTGAAGTATTCCTGTCTGTGTGTTGGTGCTACTCTCTGAAGCAGGTGCTGTGGTGAGGGAACCTCGTGCTGTGTTGCAGGTTTTGAAGGGTAGTCAGCACGGTTCTCACTGACAAAGGGGCTGCTTGGAAAATGAGATCCATGGAGCTTCCCTCAGAGGCAGGGGCTCAGCCAGGGAACAGCATTCCTTGGAGCTTTCACCCTTTAAACCTGACTGCAGCACAGCTCAGTGCTGCAGTGCCTCTCTGTCTGAGCATACATTTACATGTTAAACAGCAAATGATAGCTGGGAACTGCACCATCCTTTCTTCATCAGGCGGGATCCTATTAACTACCCTGCTTAATCAGGCATTCCCACACCACTGCCAGGATGCTGGGAGATGCCCAGCTCTGTCAGACTTTAAACCAGCTTTGGCCTTCTGAGAATGTCGAAATATGGGGGGAAGACATGACCCAGGCTTATTTTTAGCACCTCCTTTCAGCTGCTGAGCATCCCCCTGTGCTGTCAGCCCAGTCAGGCAGTGCTGGATTTGGGGGGAACGAAGCCCTGGTGCAAATCCTGATAGTTGTAAGGGATGGGGAGAGTGGGGCTGACCAAACTCTTTGTGTTTTCCAAGTGGAGAGTACAGGTGATGGAAACAAAATGCTTTTGGTGTTTAGCCTGACAAGTGCCTCTTTTTAAAGAACCTGAAATATAAATCTCCAAAGACATAAATAATAAAATACAGCCTATTTATTCATTTGGGGAATGAAAATGCATGTTTTATTGCAGTTAATCTGAGGCGTGTTTGTAAATAACAACCATTTTCAGTCACAGGACACAACAGTTCAGTATTCAGGCCAATGTTGCTATCCACATTTTCCTACATCTCCCTGCTGGCAACAACCATGGTTGGGAACAGGGAACTGAGAAGGGCTGAATTTCTACTTAAGTATCAGAGGTGTCACTGTGATGGATCTTGATTGCAACATCCCATCCTTCTGGCAATACCCAAACCTGTATCTCAAAGGACCAGTTTGAAGAAGACTGGCATTGTGTCGAACAGAGGAAACTCCCTTGAGGGATGTTCAAACACGCGTTGTCCTTGGGCATTTCTGCTTTTGCACATTTTACTCAGGGTTGAGCGTGAGAAGCTTTCAGGAAAACAGGCTTCCCTAACCAGTTTGCTTGGCTTCCTCTCCCGCAGGGCATGCCACTTTTGAACTGGGAGCTACGTGGATTCATGGTTCACATGGAAACCCAGTCTACCATCTAGCAGAAGACAATGGTTTGCTTGAAGAGACCACTGACAGCGAGAGGAGCGTTGGGCGGATCAGCCTTTACTCCAAGAATGGGGTGGCTTATCACCTCACCAACAGCGGGCAGAGGATCCCGAAAGATGTGGTTGAAGAATTCAGTGATTTATACAACGAGGTTGGTGCCCAGCTGCTTTGTCAAGCGGTAGATTTGCCTGGAACACTGAGACCCCTTGGCAGTTAGAACATTCCAGGACAAAGGTAGAAAAACAGTGATGTCTTTAATTTCTTTGGGATAAAAAAAGCAACGCTAAGTTTTCTCTCATCTGCTTCACTGCACCCCATTTGTCCCTGATATGGGATTAACTCTCTGTGGTGAGGAAGAACAATCTTTCCATGTTTAATCATTTAATCACTTCCAACAGCTATTTCTGGGGAGACCCAGTAATTTGTTGATAAAGTTGCTACTTAATTAACAGAGTAGTGGAGGGATAAATTGCTAAACAAAGCAGAAGGCAAGACCTTAGCAACGACCAGCTAAATATTGTATCCCTGTGACTTTTTATTGGTTATAAATACTATGACATGCTGTGTGGTTTGCCAAAGTCACTGTGGTGTTGTAGGAATTTTAAGTTTTTTGCATCAGAAGGAAAGGAACATCTTTTCTGGGAGATTCAGACCAGCATGGACTTCAGTTGAAGGTTATTTTAACTCTTTTGCTTGCCAAAATTAATTATAATTATTCCCCACATTTTTTTAATGTTGCTTAAAGTTACGTGTTTACTAATGTAAAGTACATTTAGAGGGATCAGTGCAGACTGTCTGGCCCTCCAGGTAATGTGATCTCTCAGTGGGATGTAGAAAATGGAACAAAACATGAGTATTTTCATCGGGCTGTAGCCGTGCCTAAAACCTTCAGATTTTCATCTGACAGCAAACTTCAGTATTTGACTCTTGGCTGAACACTCACTAGATTCAGGTTACTCTTGCATACTTTGTTTAAAAATATGTCTGGGAGCATTAGAAAAGTCACTGTAGCCTGTAAAGAATTATCAAGAATTGGGTGGGGAGCAGAAAAGGGGATTTTTTTTCATTTGGAAAGATTTTTGGCACTGTCCGTGTTTCTGAACTGGAATCAGTGGGGGATGGCACAAAATCATTTCAGTTTTAGAGAGGAGTAGTAGGAATTGCAAAGAAATCTCGTGGGTAGGGTTTGTCAACCTGTGGACAATGTCTTGGACAAATACATGTAGGTGGATATAATTCATCTGAACGATTTTGCATATTACTGGATTAAAAACCGAATTTTTTCAGGCAGGAAAAAGGTGAGATGTGTGTGGAGGAAGATTAACAGCAACTGGGACTAGAAAGAGTAAATGAAAATACTGCAGTGATCAGCATTATTTATGTAAATGGAACACTGCCAAACTGCATGCAGGGCTTGGTGATCACCCTGTCTGGAAGATGGTAGGAAAATCTCCAGCAAAGGGAGGGCAGACTCCAAAATGAGAAGGGAATACGAAAATGAGACCCACTTAGCTTTGAGATAAACCCAGTGAGATAAAGGCCATAACAAGGTACTAGTGTTTTAAAAATGATTAATTTGGTAAATCTACCCTTTCTTTTAAAGGGTAGAAAGGGGCAGCCAGTGACATGAGAGAACAGCACATTAAAAGTTAATCTTCTTTACACAACACCTAATTAGCTTATCATTGCCACAGGATATCTTTATCGCTAGGAGACAGAAAAGGCTTTCACGTTTATGGCCTGTAAAAATGTCTGCAGCCACTCGTGGCGATAAAGAATATGTAAGGGACAGCTGGGGCCAAGCAGGGGACATCAGCCAGCCCCTTAATTGCCCTTGCTGGGAGGGGCTTTCTCTGCCTTCCTCCAAAGCCTCCTGGAATTTCTTGCAGGAGCAGCTCAGCTGGGTTTTGTTGAGCTGCTTGTCCCAGCCTCTTTGGGGTGCCAGGCTGGAGGATCTGTACTGGTTTAAGACATTTGGCTGTGGTTTATTCCCTGCTCTGCCTAGGAAAAGTGGGAATTCAGGCGAGCTATGTGATTCTCATAAAAATACCCAGTTAAAATGGCTGCAGGAAATACAAGTGCCCTGGAGGGAGGGGCAGCCAGGAGCATGTGCAGCAGGCGTGTGGCTTTGGGGACATTTTCCTCTGGCATAAAGTGCAGAGGGTGTTCCACACATGCTGAGTGTGGCGGGGGCATTTCTGGTTTGTGCTTTGTGGTGTCCCCCACTGCCCCAGTGTTACTGTGAGAGTGGTGAGACCCTGGCGCAGGGTGCCCAGAGAAGCTGTGGCTGCCCCTGGATCCCTGGAAGTGTCCAAGGCCAGGTTGGATGGGGCTTGGATCAGTTTGGTCTAATGGAAGACGTCCCTGCCTGTGGCAGGGAGGGGGTTGGAACAATGCAATCATTAATGTCCCTTCCAACCCAAACCATTCTGGGATTCTCTGGGGGGGTGTTTGCATGTTCACTATAGTTTATTTAATTTCTTTTTTTTCTGGCCAAAGTTCTGTTGCTTTAACTGGTGATGAAATGAACGCTGGGGAGGAACAGCAGGAATTTTCAGTTCTGCATCTCTGGTGTTTTTGTTTTGTTTTTTTTGTGAGGTGAGTTTTACGATTAGTTTTGTTAAAGCATTTTTAAGTTGTCCAGGATAAAAAGTCATCTCACAGATCACTAAATCCTAAGGTCAGGGTCTTCCCTTGTCTCATAGGAGCTCCTTGGTGTTCCTCAGGGTTTTATTAGCTCTCCCACCATCATCTCATCCCTTCAGAGGAGGCTGAGATCTCAAAGGCTGTGACACACCCTGTGCCGAGCTGAAAAGAAAGAATCCCCCCCCAAAACAGCCAGCAACCCATGATGGATACAAAGCCTAATCAGGGATGTAGGACTGGCGTGAGCAGTGGAAAATGTATTCCTGAATGAGCAGGGCTAAATTTGTCACCATTCCAAGGGCCTGCCCTCTGTGCACAGCCGGCTCGCTCCCCACGCACTCACACCCTGCCTGGCTTTCCCTGCAGCTGCTGCTGGGGCTCCAGCCTGTGCCTCCAGCTGTGCTTTCTCCATCGGGGTCTCTCTAGCCCCGGTTATCTTGTCATCTGGGCACCAAATTCTAGGGAATTCAAAGTGCAGGGGTCTCCCTTGAGTTTCACTGGGGCATGTGGAGTCCCTGAAACTGGATTTTAGCAAGGCGAGGTCTCTCTGTGCTGGATTTTCCTGAAGCGAAAGGCAAAGCACCCCTGAACCTCCTGAGTTTTGCCTCACTAATTCATCTGGAAAGTCCTTAGGCTTTTTCCAGGCACTTATCCAATCTTTTTTGGCTGGCTTCTTCTACCTCAATACAAGTTTTGCTGCTTTTTTGTTTGCAGTAGCCTGAATTTTTAATAGCTGTAGGGATGTCTCACAGTAGCCTTTATTTGGTTACAAGGAAGTGGAGCAGTCAGACTGCTTGAAGACTGCTCAGCTCTTCATTTCTCCAGCAGAAAGTTCCTTAGGAGAGGCTGTTGCCCTGCTCTGGGATCAGTCAGGATCTGTCATGAGCTGATGACCGAGGTGACCTGAATTCTCCTCATGGAAGGAGAGCAGTGCCTTCAAGGAAGTTCTCCAGTCCTGCAGAGCATCCACCTGGATTCCAAACCGCACATTGCCAAGGGAAGCACTATGAGAAAGGGCAGGACTTTTAGGTTTGTCCTTCTTAGACCATGTGCTGTGTGCAGCTGGCACTGCTCAGGGTCGTTGTCACGCCATTTGGTCAGTCTCCAGAAGGAAAGAGGCACCAGCACGGGGAGGTTCCCCAGGGTGTGATGCCCACATCACGTATTTGTAATCTTCCCACCTTCCTCTCCATTCCTTTTAGGGTAATTGGGGGAATCCTGGGGCTGGGAGAGGATTTTGGCTCTTCTTGCTAATACCACATCTACATGACTCTCAGGAAAATGACCTGAGTGGGACCTCTAAGGGTAATGTCTGCACCTTTGGAGTCTGTGTGTGCGTATAACTCCTCAGAAAATGTGAACAGGGACAGTTTATCTCAGACTTGTTCCTCTGTCCCTGCTAAGTCCTCATTTCCCTTTCCAGAGAAGTATTTATTAGTATTAGTGAAAAGTGGGAAGGAGGTGGTGAGCTGGACAGGTTAAATGCAGCTGAAAAATCACACAGTCCATCACCAGCCTGATTTAGGAAAAGTGCCTGCTTTTACTTCAGCTTTTCAGCAAGGATATGGTCCCTAAAGAGCTGCTCCCCAGGAACCCTCCCTTTAACAATCAGCTAATTAATGGCCTTGTTATCTGTCAGCTTTCTCCCGTGTGCTGCAGCGGCTTCTGGGGGAGGGATGCAGCCAAAGAGTGACAACGTTTTCCATGCTCCTCACCCCCACCCCGTGCTGGGCTTCCTGCCATCCCCAATTAAGCTCCAGCGCCTTGCCTTGCAGTTATCATGGAAAGCAGGACGAAAGGGCCACGGAGAGTCACCGTTCCCTCCCTGCCTCTATTGCACTGACAGATGTCTGGCCTGGGAACAGCACAGTCCTATCTCCATCAGGGCTTTTTACTGGACAGGGATTAAGTCACAGCAATTTTTAAGCCAAGTGAGAAAAAGACAATGCTGGGCATCGTCAGCGGCGCTGACAGGAAGGAGTGTGGATGGGGATGTGCTTTCCTGACCTCCTCCAGTGTGGAGAAACTTCTTTATTTAGCTTTGTTCTTCCTAAGAAACTGCCTTTTCCTGTGGTGGAGGAGCACGTAGGTAGTAAATAAACACGTGGAGGAGGAAGGCTGTAGGTAACAGAGGGGACATCCCTGCTGGAATCCACGTTCCATGCACAGCCCCTGGTTGTGGGATGCCCCAAAGCTGGTCAGAAAGAAGACAGAAGATGGAAGCTGAAGTGAAGCTGTTTTAGGAATATGGACATTGAATTAACTTGTTTTAATTTCTTACCTTTAGCCCCTTCTGTCTTGCAGACCCAGGGAGTTGGGTTGTTCAGCATGGAGAAGAGAAGGCTCCAGGGAGACCTTCCAGCACCTTCCAGTGCCTGAAGGGGCTCCAGGAGTGCTGGAGAGGGACTTTGGACAAGGGATGGAGTGACAGGACAAGGGGGAATGACTTCCCACTGACAGAGGGGAGGGTTAGATTGGATATTGGTAAGAAATTCTTGTGAGGGTGGTGAGGCCCTGGCACAGGGTGCCCAGAGAAGCTGGGGCTGCCCCTGGATCCCCGGAAGTGTCCAAGGCCAGGTTGGACAGGGCTTGGAGCAACCTGGGCTACTGGAAGATGTCCCTGCCCTTGGCAGGGGGTGGGACTGGGTGGGCTTTAAGGTCTCTTTCAACCCAAACCATGCTGATTCAGTGAATTCCCTGGAGGATTGTGCATAAACCTTCAGAACGAGGGAAGGAAGACTGCTTAGATTGGATGGTTACTTGAGATGTTCTCTGTCTTTTACTTCTGTTTTTTTCAGAAAGGCTTCCAGGGCCACTTTTTCTATCCCAACCCAGGGGAGCTTTAGAGTGAGGAATGTTTAGGTGGTCCTGCTGGGATCTGAGATTGCCAGTGGTAAGAGATGGGAGTTGATGCAGTCTGTTCTTTGGTTTTGCCCCCTGCTTGTCTCAGGTGGTTGATAATAGAAAAGCAAAGGTTGTCTGGACTGTCTGAGGTGTAGCTCTCCTTGCTGCTGGACATGGAGCTCTGGTTTGGATGCAAGGAGATTTTGAAAGGTTAACTAAAAAATCAGCAGAATCTTTCAGGTCATTCTTGTTGGTACCTTTCCCCAGGATCTTTCAGGGAAAGCCCATTTCTACTCTCTCAGGAGCCCTGCTGCTGAAATACTGAAACGAGTGTAGGAGTATGAGTTTTCAGGTATTAAAAGTGCCTGTTCCCAGTGACCCCAGTGGTGGTCCCATAGGAATGACAATGCTTTCCCCATCTGGGAAAAGAAAGCCTGGATAATTCCAACTCCAGACAGTACAATTCTACTTCTGCTTCATTGGAAATCTGCCTTAAATGAGATGTCCTAGTGAAGCTTTTCCATAGCTTCTTATACAGGATGTATTTGCTGCTCATGTTCATTAAAACATACATTTTGAGCATCTTTTCCATTCATTTAATTTGACAGTATATCTCTTAATGTAGGACCTGCTGTTTTTTCTCCTTTTGCTTCTCGTCTACAACAGCTTTGCCTCCTGTTCTTCCTCAGATGGTTCAGCACCCTTAAGAATCATAGAATATCCTGACTTGGAAGTGACTTAGGAGGATCATCAAGTTCAGCTCCTGCACAGGAAAACCCCCAAAATCACACCCTGTGTCTGAGAGTGTTGTTCAAATGCTTCTTGAACTATAAAAGCAAGGAAATAACAGAAGAAATAAGAAATCCTGACGGGATTAAACTCACCTGCTGTCTGATCAGTGGGATGACACCTCCAGGAAAGACTTTCCTTGATGGTTACAGCCCAGAGAACTTGTGCCCTCCTGCTCTCCTCCCTGTGGGGCAGTGAGGAATATAATGGTTAACAGAAACATAGCCAGGCTCACTTCTCCTGTGGGCCAAGTGGTGGCTGGGTTTTAGCAGGGCTTTGCCTGTCCTGTGAGTGTGTTATCTGCTTCCAGAGCTCAGTCAGCTTATGAAAGCCGAGCTGGTTGTGCTGACGCAAGGTCTGTGCAGCCTGGACCTGCTGCAAGCGCTTGTGGCCTCAGAAATCCACGGACCTGAGAACCAGGGGATGCTGGAACTGCCAGAGTTTCCTTTGCTGGAAGCCTTTGTTTCATACAGGGCGTTGGGCCCCACCTTTCTTGTCTGGGAATCTCCTTGGAATGGCCATGTCCCAGGCAGAGTCTGCAATTATTTTCTGTTTTTACCAGTCCCACTCATTTTCCTTGTGATTGTTTCTTCTCTGGTTTTATAGTTTATTTTTCCCNTATTTTTTTTTCATTCTTTCACTTATTTTCTTCAGTTGCCTCCACATCCCTTACTTGTCAACTCACCTTTCTCCACGTGCTCACAGACCTCTCTCTCTCCTACTGCTGCAATGTATTTTTCCTCTTCTTCCCTCTATTTTGCCTCCTCAAATTCACTTTATTCCTAAAACCCAAGACAAAATCAAACTCCTGGGGAGAACTGGAGTGGGAAGAACCTAAACCATAGTGGATTAGCTCTATCAGCAGGGAATGGGAAGCTCCAGGAGCTTCTGAAGGCAAGGCTGCCACACTTTTACCAGCTTCGTACCAGATATTTACTGTAGACTTCAACTTCTTGACATATCCAAATCATCTGTCTCCAAAAAATGATCGTAAACTGTATTCAAACCATCTCTGATGGGAAAAACTCCCCAAACAGAGATGTATCCTGTGCTTGTAAGAGTATTGTACACCCTGTGGCATCATGTGGATGAGAAGGGGACACGTTCTGGAGAAACAAGTCATTAATGTGGTGTGCTGCATTTCTGAAAGGCATCTTTTGAAAGCTTTCCTGTGTTAAAAGATTCCTCTTGAGGGTTTCTTTCCATAGAAAGGAAGAGCCATGATGCAATTACAGGCTCTTCTGGCAATATTGTAGATAGAAATCGAAGTTATTCCAGGCAGCTGCAAGCAGAGGGCTGAGGTGGATGGTATTTCCTTGCCTTTAAGTAGCTTGTATGGAAAACTGGGGTTAAAAACCACCAGGAATGTCTTCAAAGAAGAATGATTTTTTACAAGGGATTTTTCTTGTGGCTCCTGGTGAGAGGCTCTAGAGATGTCACTATTCTCCATGGATTTCTACCTGTCCTGTGCTCAAGTAAAATACAGAATTCCTTTGCTGTTTGTCGCTTCCTAGTTTCATGGGACAACAGAAAAAAACAACTGTGAAACTGAATTCACCCACTCTGGTGGATTCCTTCTAAATAATGGAGAGGGTGGAAGGGCTGGTTTCAGATTAGAGCAACCTGGGACTGCACCTGGGACACGGAGGTGGGAGAAGAGCTGGTGCTTTTTATCAGATGCGAGGAAGGACGTGGGTTCTGGTGGGAGGAGGAGGTGATCTGAGCGCGCTGGGTTGGGACGGACGAAGGAGCGTCCTGCCGGGGATCCCGTGGCCCACCCTTGTGTCCTGTCTCTGGCAGGTCTATAACCTGACTCAAGAGTTCTTCCAACGAGGTAAACCAGTCAATGCTGAGAGCCAGAACAGTGTGGGTGTTTTCACACGGGACGTCGTGCGCAAACGCGTCAAGGCCGACCCGGATGACACGGAGGCCATCAAGAGGCTGAAACTGGCCATGATCCAGCAGTACCTGAAGGTATGTGTGCACATCATTGGGGTATTTTGTTTTTTGCTTAAACTAGGAGCGAACAAATCTTGAACCTCAGGCACCTGGCTGAGCCCTGCCCAGCCCTGGAAATTGCTTTCTGTGTTCTCTCGCAGTTTTTGTTTCTATTGACAACTTTCCCTCCTGACGCAGATCCAGAGACATTGGGATGCAAGGAATGATGCCTTTGCTATTTTTTTTTTTTAACTTTAACCTCCCAGTTTTCTTAATAGAGGAGGCTTTCCTAGGCCTTGTCAAATTTTCTGGTGTGATTTAGTATTTTTTTACCTTCTGAAGCTACTCTATTGTCAGGTTCTTTTAGTAATGTCTTATCTTGTGACTTACACCTGCACTCTCTGATCCTGCCTGAGTGTTTTTTACCTCTCACAGACCAGAAGAAATGTAACTTTGATACTAGTAATTTGCTGAAGAAATCCCCAGAAAGCCTTTTGAAGGTAAAGCAATAAAATCCAAGATAGATTGTACAAAACCAGATTTCCACATGGCTTCCGTAGTTCTTTTTATCTCCTTGGTGTATTGGCTAAATGAGTTCTCTGTGGTATGAGGACTTAATGCTGCATCAAGCACTCCACGAGTAAAATGTATCAGTCATTTTTATTTCAATTAGAATGACTTAAAAGCTTCTGAAATGAGGCAGGGGAGGCAAGCAGCACTTTGTCATGTGTTCACTGTTTTCAGGTGGGAAGCTAAACCAAAGAGGAAAAAAGACCTAAAGAGTCTCACAGGAGATTTGAGATAAAGCTGAGGTTTGACCCCTGGTGTCCTGAGCCTGACATCTCAGCATCCTCACCCAAAACCTTTCATCACGGGGTGTCTCCACAGCTGCCACGTAAAGCTCAGTTATTTATTGTGTTACCCATGTAAAGCACCCATGCAGACAGGGTTAAGTCATTCTAACAGCTCTGGGTTTCCTGGTGGTTTCTCCCGTGCTTGCTCCAGGCTTTGGCAGGCAGTCAGAGCTGTTTCTGCAAGTCTTGCAAATCCCTTCTCATGCAAATACCTGAGAACAACAAAGCTTCTCATACTTAAGACTATCAGATGACAGAGTGGGGATTAACCTGTCTTGGGTTAGAGTCTTTCTAGTTGCTTGTTTTTCCCCCTGGCATTTTGCCTTCATGGTTGAAAGAATCAAACAGCCACCAGTGTTTAACTTCATAATGAGGAGTGTCCTGTTGGAGCATCCAGACAGGATGAGGATCCTGCTGTGTGCCATGGGTTTTGTGTTGTGTGACCCTGGGGGAGGGCTGGGGAGTGCTTGGGTGGGGTGGAACCACAGATCAGTCCAAAGATGGATCTTCACTCAGTGCCCACTGGGGTCATCAGGCAGTGACCAGGGCAGGGAAGGCACCTGTTTGTCCCTGCATTCACGGGAGCAGCCTGGGAACTGCTGGTACAACCCTGACTTGTTCGCTTTGTCCCAGCGCAGAGGTTCCAGCCCTGCACCAGGGTGCTCCACAAGGAGACGGTCTAGGCTTGTCAGGCTTCCAAGCACAGTCATCAAAGTGTGGAAAGGCCTGGAAAACAGGTCGAAGGGTGAGGCAAGGAATTGTAATATTCCTTAAAATGCTTAGAGAATTACAGCGTGCGAGCGATTGTGACTCCGGTGATGTGAAGATTTTAAGATCACTGTGTCCCGTGCATCAGGATTATCATTAGAGGCTTATCACAAGACAGGCCAAACATCCTGCCTTTGTTCCAGGGATTGTTGGGAGCTACAGCTATGCTTAATACTCCTACAAACATTAACCAACAGGTTAATGGAGCTAAAGCTTTGGTAATCACATCAGACACACGTGGCTCACATCTCGGCATTTCCCTTTCCCGTCTCCTTCAGTTCCTCCTGTGCTGGGTCCTCTCGCCTCTGGCAGGTTGTTTGCCGGCTGATTGCTGACTGTTTGACAGCACGCTGAAAGCTGCAGACAGCAGAAATAGCTGCCAGAAGCTTTTCGTGGCTCCTCGTGGGAACATTTATTAACGTTGGAACGAGCATCTGATTAACGCAGCTCCAGGTTCTGCTGTAGGAGCACCAGGCAGCAGGTCCCTGGCCACTGCAGGGCATTTTAAAGGATAGAAAACAGAACTTTAACCCAGAATTGTGCAGAAGCAAAGACATCATGGAATTATAGATTCACAGAATGGTTTGGGTTGGAAGGGACCTTAAAGACCATCCAGTTCCATCTCCTGCCATGTGCAGGGACAGCTTCCACTATCCCAGGTTGCTCCAAGCCCCATCTGACCTGGCTTTGAAAACACTTCCAGGGCTGTGGCAGCCACAGCTTCTCTGGGCACCCTGTGCTAGGGCCTCACCACCATCAGAAGGAAAAATTTATTCCTCATATCTAATTTAATTTGACTGTCAGTTTAAAGCCATAATTCTTTCTTCTGTCACTCCATGGCCTTGTCCAAAGTCCCTCTCCAGCTCTTCCGTAGCACCTTTAGGTACTGAAAGGTGTCAGGAGGTCTTGCCAGAGCTTTCTCTTCTCCAGGCTGAACAGCCCCAGCTCTCAATTTGTCTCCAGAGCAGAGGGGCTCCTGCCCTCTGGTCTCTGAACTCTGGATGATGCCACTCAAGCTCTTTACTGTGACAGAGTGGTTTCTCTGGTTGCAAGAAAGGCTAAGGATTGATTTTTGTCAGATCCTGTGGCCAAGCACTTCTTTACTAGCAAAACTAATCTGGTTTCGGAGTGGAATTCAGCACTCTCACCTCATGCAGCTCCTCTGTGCCCTTGCAGAGCTGTGCTGTGGCTAATGGAGTTGCTCTGTGGCAATGTTGCTTTTGTGTTGCTTTTCCTTAGGTAGAGAGTTGTGAGAGCAGCTCCCACAGCATGGATGAAGTCTCGCTGAGTGAATTTGGGGAATGGACCGAAATCCCCGGGGCTCACCACGTCATTCCTTGTGGTTTCATTAAAATCGTGGAGATTCTGGCCCGCTCCATTCCCAAGTCTGTCATTCAGCTCCGCAAGCCGGTCAAGTGCATCCACTGGAACCAGTCAGTCAGCAAGGAGATTGAGAGGGTGGCTGACCACAACAGTGACCTCCCCGAGGAGAACAAGGGCTCCAATGTCTTCGTAGAGTGCGAGGACTGTGAGTTCATCCCAGCTGACCACGTCATTGTGACTGTGTCCCTGGGAGTCTTGAAGAAGCGCCACGAGAGCCTGTTCCATCCCCGCCTGCCTGAGGAGAAGGTGATGGCCATTGAGAAACTGGGAATCAATACCACTGACAAGATCTTCCTGGAGTTTGAAGAGCCTTTCTGGAGCTCTGAATGCAACAGCATCCAGTTTGTCTGGGAAGACGAGGCGGAGAGCGAGAGCTTGACTTATCCTGAGGAGCTGTGGTACAAGAAGATCTGCAGCTTTGATGTGCTGTACCCACCCGAGAGGTACGGCCACGTCCTCAGTGGCTGGATCTGTGGAGAAGAGGCTTTGGTTATGGAGAAGTGTGATGATGAAACTGTGGCAGAAACATGCACCGAAATGCTACGTAAATTTACAGGTCAGCTGTGCTCTGGTGGGAGAGGGAGAGTGGGGCTGGGGGATCGAGTAACCACGAGGAAGGAAATGCTTTAAAGCCATTTTTAGTTCTTTGGCGTTTTGTGTCCCTTTGAATGTGCGTGTGCTTCCAGCATAGCTCCTGCTTGGGTGTGCCTGAGAGCTGTTTATACAGAGGGGCTGATAAACCAGCTCAGGAAGTGGTGGGCAGAAATGCTGGAGGATTCCACATCCTCTGCTTTATTGAATCACAAATAACTCTTCAGCAGCTGAAGCTGTCGGGCTCTGAGGGCTGATCTCAGCTGTGGAGAGCAGCCCGGCCCCTTCTGAAGTTGAACCTGTTTAGATCAGCTGAGGTGTGGTTGAATCACACTCCTGACTTCCGTTCAATACCAACTCTATGGAAATCCCAAGGCCTAAATTTCAAAAAATTCATTGACCTCAAGAGTTCCCATTTTCTGGGTGCATCACTGAAACCTTCCTGGACTTCACAGATTTCATGTTCTGTGATCACACATCACTTTAAGGGCAGCAGTTGGACCGAGGCAAATCTTAGGCGTATTACACTGAGAAAATACAAATGAAATCACTTAAAGCAGTAATACTTAGATGCTGGGCTTCAGTTCATCCACAGTCATTTCTCTAGAGGTCACACACCTTCCCAAGAAAAGGGATTTTTGTAGCTGAGAGTTTTTGACATCCTCTGATGGGAGACACTGTACAAGTGCAGATGTGAGGTAGTAACACTGAAAGAAATAGTGGTGGACTTAATAGCGGTTTCAAAATAAGGGTTTTGAATTTATACAGTATTACAAGCAATTATAAGAGCAGCGTCCTCCAAGATTAGATGTGGTTTATGCTGCTTTAGAGATGGCTGCTGTGATTAAATGATTTATATCTTCCTGCTAGCTGGTGTTAGCCCAGTCTCAGCACTCAGCAGGTTTCCAGCCTTACCTCTTGTCCGTGGAGCTCCAACTAACTGCAGAAATTTGCCTTCACAAGTGCAGCCTTCCCCTGTCCTTTCTGACCATTTGCTGCCAGCAACATGGAGATCCAGAGAGTCACAGAATCACAGAATATCCTGAGGTGGGAGGGACCCATCAGGATCATCGTGTCCAGCTGCTGGCCCTGCACAAGACACTCCAACAATCCCTTTGTGCCTCAGAGCATTGTCCAAATGCTTCTGGAGCTCAGACAGGTTCGGTGCTGTCACCATTCCTTGGGGAGCCTGTTCCAGCACCTCTGGGTGAAGAACCTTTTTCCTGAAAGGGCCCTGGAATCTGAGGACTTCCTGCATAACTGACTCCAGCCAGAAGAGGTTTTACCACTTTCTGCAGGAGCTGTAGGATAGAGACTCTGGATTCAAAAGCTCTGATTCAATGCCCAAGCCTGGATCCTTGTTTCAGCTGTGCCTCCTGGTGTTCAGGGGTGTTGGGTGTCCCCATGTCCCGTGTCACTTCAGTCCCCATGTGCCATCTTTCCCCTGATCCCAGCAGGGAACTGCTGCTCTACTCGGGCTTAGCAGGAGGCTCTTCTCTCACAGGCCAAGTTGTTGCAGTGCTGAATGTACAAACAACCTTGTTTGTTGCAGCTTTTCTTGCTTAAGACCTCTTTTTAAATAAATAAATAAATTCCAAAACCCACTTCAGTTAATCAGTGGGAATTTGGCTCTTTGGGTCTGTTGTAGTTTGGCACATGGGAGTTTGCTCTCCCTCTTCCTTCTCAGGCTTCTTCACAGTTACTGTTTGGATGTGTTGGATGTTCCTCTCCTCCCGGCATGGAAATGTGTTGGCTCTGGGCCGTGGGTCTGTGCTGCAGTTGCTGTTCCAGCTGATGCTGCACCTGGTCACTGTCCATCAGGCCCTTCCACAGAGCTAATCTCAGGTTCTCTCTCCCTGGAGAATTTACCATTTTGTGCATCAGCTGAGAAGTGGAAGCTGTAAGAGGAAAACGTCTTCTTGGAGCACCCATTACCCAACATGATCTGTTCCACTTCCTGCCCCCAAACCCCTTGTTGGTAGAAAACCTTTTCACAGCTCTTGCAGGATTCCCTGGCTAAGGGAGCTGGGTTTATCCTGTTTCCCTTGCTCCTGTTTTCCCTAGAGGTTCCCAGAAGGGCAATACCTCAGGGCTGATCTGGGCCAGGTGCCAGGCTGGCTGAAATAACAGAAGTGTGCTCAGCCCTCCGTGCACCTCCGTTCTTCTGTGCTGATCTGTTCCAGGGGCAGTGTGAGAGGGGATTAGACCAGCAGCCTGTGCTACACCTACAGCCACTTCTGAGCACGGCTGCACTCCTCTGGTCCCATTAGCACCACCCAACCCAGCTTTGGAGGCCTCTCCCACCCCCCAAATTCACATAGGCCAGCTAACCAAGTTAGGAAACTACTCCTACCAGGATCCTGACCTCTGTGGAAACTTGGATCTTCCATAAGGCAGCACAGAACTTCCACACCTCACTTGGTGCTCTGTGACATCTTCTGAAGCAGCTTTTCTCTACTGAGTGTGGAGGGAGTCTCACATTCAGTAACGAAGCAGATACTTTGAGCCTTTCGTGTTCGCTTTGCCTTTTGTGGCTTTCATGTTCTGGGTATGAAATGCCCCATGCTCTTATTCTTCTGAGAAAGAATTCATGCATTACCAGGTAGCTTCCCATCTTTCACTGTGTTTTCCCAGTCTGTTGCTTGTGGTGGCCTTTCCTTTGGCTTTCAGAGTATGTTAAACCAGTTTTAAGTTAAATCCATTCTTTTAGACTCACACTGATAATCTCTCTGAGAATTGACCTTGAATTTTCCTCTCAGATCGATCTTGGGGATTATCTGGCTTTGCTGTGAAAAGCTCTGAGGACTGTTCTAACCTAAGAACCATCAGCAATTACTGCTTTTCACAACTGGATGGTGAAAAGCAGTGTCCTCCAAATCTGATTAAATGGAATACCTCAGAGCAATTAGGAGCCTTGCTCTGCCTTCTTTGTTGGATAAGCTCCCAGAGTTAGAAGCCAGAGGCTCCCTGCTGAAGGGATCACTGGAGCCTGTCAGGCCACAGCTGGAGATGCCCTGAGTTTTCCTCCCTGGCCTCCAGCTATTTCTCTGGAGGGGAACAGATCTGTTTTGGGTTCTGTATCACATCTCCCAGTCCCGTGTGGGTGTCTGGGGTAGCCAGTCTGCTGGTTGTAGTCACTGGTGTGGGGGCAGTACCACAGATCTCTCTTGGTGGGATCTTAGATCTCTCAGGTAGGCAAATTTGGGTGCCTTAATTTAGATTGGTGAGTTGATTTTATGATAATTCAATCAGCCCCATAACAAATTAAACCTCTGTATCCACACCTCCCAGGAGCTGGAGAGAAATGGGATTGTGTGAGGCACTGGGAGTTGTCTTCCATAGCTTCACAAGTGGAAATCTGTGGCATGAAGATATGTGCCCTCCTGCTTTAGTGAAGGCCAACATCCTTTTTTTAGCCATTTAATCTCTCTTTGGATGGTGGAAACTGAGAGGTTTCCACATCTGTGTTGTTACTTTTATCTGTGGACAATGGCATGTTGACCCTGTTTAAAAGCAGAATGAGAAAGTCCAGTGAAATATGTTCCTTGAACGACTGTGGCTCTCACTGTTTGTAGTTTCTGTCTTCAAACAACAGCTCAGAATCAGAGCTTGTGCTACGTGCTCCTGTCTGACCTTCAACCAAAATTCCCCTCTGGCTCTCCTGATTTTCCTCTTAGAAACAGCTGCTTGCATTACAAGGTGCAGAAATGCAGAGTGCAGGGGCACAGTTGCTGCGCAGTGGACACCTGGGTCTTGGAACGTGGCCTGATGTGCTGGAGACCCTGGAAGGAGCCCATGGGAATGGATGTGGATATGGAAACGTACACCAGCTATGGAAGAGGCACTGCCAGGCCACTGCGGAGACTCCTTTTGTTTGAAAACTCCTTGTGTGCTGTTTTTGTGCAGTGCAGTGGGATGGGTTGTGCCTTGCCCCTGCCTGGGGAGTGTTCTCTGACGGCTTCCATGATGTGTTCTCCTGGGCCTTCCCACAGCCCTCAAGAATAAAACATGATAACTTATTTCCTTGACACATCTGAGCGCTCCCAGTTCTCAGACTCCCTTGGGCTTTCCACTTCCAGGCATTCCTGCTTTGAAGAGTCTTGCAGGAACTTATTTTAGAGGCCTTTGTTATGCAAAGCTGTTACTTCTGAAACCACACTGCTTTGTAGGATGTGTTTTGTTTGTGGGATATATTTATTTGCTAGTCTGTGCCATATTTTGATCTGGGGCCTGTGTTCACAGAGTACTCTGGGCAGGCCATCCAGGAGCCTCTGTTCCAGCCCCTTATTCTGTGGCTTTGGCTGACAGGATACTCCTGAAAACAGAAGCCGAAGCAGGACCTGCTCTGGATTTTAAGGAATTGAGGGCACAGCTAAATAATGGTTTGTGAGGACTAAATAATGCAGTGTCTACATTTAGATACATTTGGGTATCTCCCTCTAAACTGGGATGAAGAAAGTGGGGGAGTTGGGGTTGTCTCGTAGCTGGCTGAACATCTTGAGTTGTCACAGAGTCAGGGTCTGAAGCAGGCACAGGATGTGAACATCTCAAAACTCCTACTTTTTGTGCTGACAGTCTTCTGGAATCACAGAACTACTGAAGCTGGAAAAGCCCTTTAAGATCATCGATCCCAACCATTCCCCCAGCACTGCCAAGGCCACCACTGACCCATGTCCCCAGGTGCCACATCCACGTGGATTTTAAATCCTTCCAAGGATGGGGACTCCGTCACTGTCCTGGGCAGCTCTGCCAGGGCTGGACAACTCTTTGCATGCAGAATCATAGAATGGTTTGGAAGGGACCTTTGTGATCCATTCAGTTCCATTCTTGCTGTGGAAGATTTAGACTCAACCCAAGAAGTTGAACCTTGCCTGGATATGTGATGTTGCCTCAAAGGTGGATCTTGGCTCCCGCAGAGGGAATTTCTCTTCACTGGAATTCTCCCGTTCCTCTCCTGCCGTGCCAGATACGATCATGGGACTCCAACAGAAGCAGTGACGCTGAGATGGTCCTAAACCAGCCTAGCAGGAGGATCTCCAAAGTGTGCCTCTCCCTGTTTGTACCTGAGGCTCTTGTGCCACCAGCTGGTGGGCTGCAGTCCTGGATCCAGTGTTCTCCAGGCTCTTTGGGATGGGGACAGTGGCTGTTGATGACCCTGTTGTGGGTGCATTCTTGTACGTGGACTGTGGCTTGATTTGGGGGGCAGCTGTATGGGAAGCTGTTGGAATGAGTTAATTCAGGTGTGGACAACTTTCTGACAGGTTTTTCAGTGCCCCCACATAACGAAGATTTGCCTTCTTTCCTCTTTGGAGGTACATCTCTCTTACAAGGCTACCTAAACATCCAGTTTAGACTGGGCACTCAATTAAATACCCAAATTTTGGTGAGCTCAATCATATGCTTGATTACCACCAGGCTGCCCACTGCAAATGTGACCAGAAGATGCTTTGTGTTTCCAAACCAGGCTGTGTCCAAGGTTCCCTGAAGCTCCTCAGTGTTTTATGAACCCAAACATTTTAATGATCCTTTTCAGAATAAATCACAGAAGTGTTTAAGTAGGAAAAGACCTCCAAGGTCATGGAGTCCAGCCTGTGACCAATTCCCCACCTTATCAACCAGGCCAGGGCACTTAGTGCCTCGTCCAGTCGTTCCTTGGACACCTCCAGGGATGGGGACTCCCCCACCTCCCTGGAAAATGGAAGAGCTGAGATGAAAAGGGAGGCAATTTCTGTTATATAAATAGTTAAAACTCAGTAATGAAAGAGAGATCTGGTTTGGGGGCTCTGCTAGGATGGCTGTTGAATAAATCAGACAAAATCCCCATCACCCACACCTTGCTCAGGCACTGCCCTCTTCCCTCTTGGACACAGTCTGACTTTTCGCCTTCTGCTTTCCACCCAGGGAATCCAAACATTCCGAAACCTCGCCGGATCCTGCGGTCCTCCTGGGGCAGCAATCCCCACTTCCGAGGATCCTACTCCTACACCCAGGTTGGGTCTAGTGGGGCCGACGTAGAGAAACTCGCGAAACCGCTGCCTTACGCCGAGAGCTCCAAAACCCCTGTGAGTATGGCCCAGATGGGGTCTGTGGCAGTAAAACTGACTGGGCAGCAGGTTTTGGGGAGGGAGGTTGAAAGGGAAAATCCCTGTTTTGGCCTCCAGTAGTGTGTTTTAATGATGCCTCTATGGATGTATGATGTGTGTAGGATTTTACCACTTTAACGTTTGGAATGCCAGCGTCTCAGGGGTTCCCTCATCTCTCACTGAATTTATCAAGAGCTGCTGCACGCGTGTGTGACTTTTGGAATTGTGATATCTGCATTTAGTGACCATCAGCCCTATTGTCCAGTTCAGAATTCCTCAGGAAAGCATGTGCAAATCTGTTTTAAAGAAGATTATTATTATTATTATTATTACTAGTATTAGTATTATTATTATTACTAGTATTAGTATTAGTATTCGTATTTTTATTATTATTATTATTATGACCCTGCTAATGTCTAGGTCTGAATGTGTCAGGGGTGCCTATCAGAAAATCTTTCTGTGCTGGCAGTGCAGGCTGAGGGAGGCCCAGTCCTTGGCAGGGGACAATGAGTTTTCTCCTCAGACACTGCCTTTGCTATCTGAATTTAGCAGGGAGAGCTGGAGCACACGTGGAGCTGGTTACACAGCTCGGGAACACGTCAAGCCAAACTCACCCCATCATTCAGGGTTATGTGTCCAAATCCAAAGGCTGATGGAAACGCAGCCTTCAAGCAGCTGCCCAGTCTATTTCCTCCACCAGAGCCTGGCCCCAACAGAAATAATTTTATTCAGTGCAGAAATCTACTTAAGAAAACCCAGCAGGAGCTTTAGGAATCTTTCTGTGTAGTTCCCAGGGAAATCCTCCCAGAAATTCCTGCCTCAAATCCGAGTTGCAGTTCTAGCGAGCGCCTCACTATTGGTATAAGAGATACAGTGCTGTGTCTCACCCTCTGGGTTTTGAGACATGACTGTTACTCTTCTGAGGCTGCTGTCCAGTAGAAAAATTCCCTTAATGCCTAAAAGGCTGAAGTGTGATTTAGGGAAGTAGAGGGAGGAGGTGGTACAGAGCAGGTGCTCTGTGCCTCATGCAGGTTTGTTTAAGGTTTTTGGAACTGGTATCTTGTGGTGCATCTCATGATTTGAGAACCAGCACTCCGAAACAGATGGATGCCCCTGGATTCCTGGAAGTGTTCCAGGCCAGGTTGGATGGGGCTTGGAGCAACCTGGCATAGTGGAAGGTGTCCCTGCCCATGACAGGGGGTTGGAACTGGGGATGATCTTTCAGGTCCCTTCCAACCCACACTGTCCTGTGTGGGACGGCACAGGGATTTTGTCTCCTTTTAGCCTCCCACCTGCTTCCCAGTAAGTTGTGCTGATCTGTGCCCTTCTGCTGTGCCCTGCAGCCCATGCAGGTGATGTTTTCAGGGGAGGCCACTCACAGGAAGTACTACTCCACGACCCACGGTGCTGTGCTCTCTGGGCAGAGGGAGGCTGCTCGGCTCATCGAGATGTACCAGGACCTGCTGCAGTGCCCGCCCTGAGGCAGCCCTGCCTGACCACCACCACCTCCCAAATCCTCCTGCAGG
>WAAG01017983.1:2172-18601 GCA_013390105.1 Tichodroma muraria | reverse complement strand
AAGCAGAATACTGTCTTTGACAAGAGCAGAGCCAGGATGTATTGGTTGACTTTTTTTACCTAATGCTTTTTCCAAAGATAATGATATGTGACGTCAAGATATTTTCAAGAAGTGCAATGCTCTTGGTTGGTTCAAGGCTACGGTGAAGACAACAGCTCTTTTGCTAAAAGGAATTGGGATTTTTTGCTTTTGCATATATATTTTTTTTTTATTACACTAATAAGTATGCTTGGCTTCATGTGGAAAATCTTTCTTTGCCTTCCGGGAATGATTAACACAGATCTTCAAATAGTTGCAGGTAATGCAGACATCTTTCTTACGTTCTTGTTTACAAATTTAGCTATGGCAGTGTACAGAATTAGAAATACCACTCTGATTTAATTGTAACAAAGGGGGCTAATACAGAGAAATGTTTGGTCAAATCTGTGCTGTGATAGCAGCGTAAATATGGAACACTTAAACTGATTTCCAGGTAGTATAACTGCAAATTTGTCTTGTTTTGAGTGTAGAAGTACCTATAGGAGGCTTTTTTTTTTTTTTTTTCAACTTTGAGACGTTAAATACTGGTAATTTTTTTCACTTTTCTTTTTCCTTTATTGATTTTGTATTAAATCTTAAAAAGTAAAATTCTATCTCGTGCGTATGGGCACTGAAAATGAGTCAGTTTGAGTAAAGATTACGGGTTTGTGTTAGTGACCTTTTTTGATGTTCTTTCTGCCTCTGCTATACTATTTGGTGATCTTCTGCAACAGAACTAATTATTAATAAACTATCAAAATCATCTTTCAGTCATAAAAGTTGAAGGTCTGCCGACTATGAAGTTGCAGAATAAACTCATAATCTGTTGGATAGCAAATGCTGTAGAGTTATTACTATTCTTTCTCTAATAAATGATTGGTTGTGATTGTTTTTCAGGCATGTTTTCCAGGGAGAAAGTGAAAGAAGTTGAATTAAACTCAGATTAGCTGACTTTAAAGGATAGAAAATTAGGCTGTCAGACTAAATCTCAATATACATGTTCTTACATCAACTGTTTCCTCGAGTTTTCTCTGGATTGATGTGGAACATCTAATATAAGAGGGAATAAAAAACACCAAAAAGCAAACAACAAACAAAAATACGCCACCAAAAAATCCCCGACATAAAGCTGATGAGACCTTCTATTCCTCTTTTTTCCCCCCTGCTCTAGCAGAGTCAAAAAGACATCACTTTCTGTCTCAGTGATGGAAGGTTAACTGTCAATTCAAGCAGTTCAAATCTTTCTTTTTGCAAGGTATACAAATCGTTCTTGTGGAAAGACAGTATGGAGTAAGATTATTTCTCAATTATTTGTTTTACTTCTGAAGACTCTGAAAGCTTCCAAATACATGTTTGTTCACAAATATAGTCCCATTGACTTAAGCCTAATGGCAGACAGAAAGATAAGCACAAAGTGTTAGAATTCAAAGGGTTGGAGACTTATGCTATGTTACCATTTGATGGGATATTGTAAAGGGCTTAAGGTTGTTTATAACATCACATTCAGAGACAGGTTCTGCTGACAGAAAAAAGCCCAGCAGTGTCCTTCAGAGACCACAGAAGTGGCACGAAGATACTTATGATTGCATCATTGTCTCATCTGAGAAATTTGTGTGGTTTTAATTTCACAGCAGAAGCTTATTCAGCTGCAGGAGCAAGACAGGCTAAAGATGTTTCACCAGCCCCTCAGCCCAGTGACTGGCAGTATGCAAACCCTTCTCTGCCTCCTGGGTTGAAAAAGCCTAATGGCATCATGGATGCAGAGCAGTTCCACAGGCATTTGCAGTTACGAAGGAAGCGGTCCATTCTGTTTCCCAGTGGAGTTAAGATCTGCCCTGATGAATCTGTTGAGCAGGCTATTGCCAACCATCTGAAGTATTTCAGGCTCAGAGGTAAGTACATCTCATGGGTAATTGATAAAGAACATTCACTTATTAAAAAATAGTTCAAGCTTTTAAAAATGGCAAATACCAGGCCATAGGACATATATTATTACTGGTAAAATGTACTTTTCTGTGATAATCTTGCTTATGACAGCTGTTCTGGGCTAAAACCCCACCACTATCTGTCTACACATATATCATAAGAACTCTTTCTCCCTGAAACCACATTATTTGTTAAAATAATCCTTTCTCAGAACAATTTGAATGCTAAGAAAAATATGTGCTATGTACAGAGTAATAACAGAGTTTGTTTGGTTTATTTAGTGTTCTTTAAGTGCCAGCAGAACTCATTGAGGGGTCAGTCAGAAAAGTCAAGTCTGAGACATTGGCACCTCAGCCATGTGATTTTTGGCTATGGCTGCTTGTGTAGAAGTGTACAATCTCTGTGAGTCAGGCTGTAATATAATAGACAAACAGGCTTTCTTTTAAGATGTGGAAGCTGGTGTGACAGAGCTTTCTCTGAAGAGCTGCAACATTCCCATTAACATCTTTTTTCACTTAATGAAATATTACAGTAACGTGATGTATTTCAAACCCTTCTGTCTGACTGCAGTGGAATGGGGCATCACAGTCATGCAGCACTTTCTGCTCTTTGTGTCTTTGTGTTGTAGCATTCAAAAAATTTGTAGTTATCTTAATGTGTCTGTACAAAGCTGGAAAAATGACAGCTGCTGTCAGAGAAGGAAGGGTGTTCAGAGACTCATGTTTGAAATTTGATTGCCTGCAGAGAAACTATCACTTATTTACTTAGACAAGTGAGAAACAATGACAACCAGGAGTTGCTTAGAGTTTGCATAAAAGTAAACATAAAAAATGTATTTGGAGAACAAAGTGGAATTGTATGGGGTTTTACAGTCCCATTCAAATATGAATTGTGCCCAGCTGCAGGGGATGTTGACACTGATGATGATGCTGATAGTGTGGCAGGCTTTGCCAGTTTCTTATTTCCACCCAAGAGGACTCAACCATTTTTTGTTCGAAATGAATCCACACATACCATGGGCTTTAACTGCAGTCACCCCTCAGTTATCTGTGGTGGGGATACATCAGGGCAATACCAGCTAAGCAATGGTGTGAGTGATAATAAAGAAGAAAGAAATCTGTACATTAGGTAGCAAGAGTATATTTAGGTCTTAATAATCCTAGGCTGAAACAAAAATCCACCTAGTCCATCTGTTTCCTTACTGGATTTAACAGTTTTCACAATCCACAAGGTTTTCTTGAGCAGAGAGGCTGTGATTACCATTAGTGCTTTCAAGTTAAAGCTTTTTCAAAAGATCTCTGAAAGTAGAAGAGGTGACTTTAATTAGCAGCAAGTCACACAAGGTCTGGTTCAAGCAAACTGTCATCTTCATTCTGTTAGCAGCAACTGCTGCTCCAGGAGTGTTGGGTGGTGTCTAATGATGTCCTGAGTAGGCACCTGAGGTCATGAGAGTTCATGTGCTGTGTATTGGGTCTGTGTGGCAAAAAGGAGGCTACAAGGGTGGCTTCTCTGACAAGCTGCCAGAAGCTTCCACTATATCAACAGGGCCAAGGACAACCATCTCCAATTCCACCAGCAACAGTGGTAGCACTTCTGGGGAAACAGATTTGAGAAGGAAAAAGTTGCACAGCAGCAATTGGAGTTGAAAGAGAAGAGTGAAAATATAGGAGAGAAACAGCTTTGCAGAAACCAAAGTCAGTGAAGGAGGAGGAGGAGGTGCTGCAGGTGCCAGAGCAGAGATTCCCCTGCAGCCGGTGGTGCAGATCATGGCAGTCAATGAACTGCAGAGATCCACCTGCAGCCCATGCAGGACCTCATGCCAGAGCAGGTGGATGCCCATAGGAGGCTGGGACTCCATGGGAAGCCCTTTTGGGCTTTTGGAGCTGGAGCAGGCTTTTGGCAGGATCTGTGGCCCGATGGAGAGAGGAGCCTGCACTGGATCAGGTTTGCTGGCAGGACTTGTGACCCCATGGGAATCTGTTCCTGAAGGACTTGCACCTCATGGAAGGAACCCATGCTGGAGCAGCCTGTGAAGAACTGCAGCCCATGGAAAGGACTTACATTGGAGAAGTTAGCAAAGAACTGTTTCCCATGGGAGAGCCCTCCCACTGGAGCAGAAGAGTGTGAGGGGTCCTCACTCTGAGGGGGAAGTAGTGGCAAAGACTGTGGTGATGAACTGACCACAGCCCCACTCCCCCATCACCCTGCACTGCTGCAGGTGAGGGGTTAGAAGAAACCAGGAGTGGAGTTCAACCTGGGAAGAAGGGAGGGGTGAGAGGAAGGTGTTTCATCATTTGGTTTCATTTCTCATTGTCCTGCTCAGATTTGCTTGATAATAAATTCAAAGGATATCCCCAAGTTGAGCCTGTCTTGACAGAATCTGGTGAATGATCTCTTGCTGTCCTTAACCCATGAGCCTTTTGTTGCATTATCTCTCCTTTGTCCAGCTGAAGAGTGGAGTGATAGGGCAGGTTTGGTGGGCACCTGGTGTCTGAATTCAGTGTTACTGAATTATATGCAAAGTTTTTAGTAGCCATCTGGATAGCCACAGTCCGCTGTCAACAAATAATCCTAGAAAAAAGTGTAGTCACTGTTTAACACTCAGAGACCAGCTACTGTGAGTGACTAGGAAAACAAGTGACCCCAGAAGGGAATAAATAGAAATGTACACAGAATATGCTGATTTTTCAATCTCAGTGTATATTTTTAGATTCTTTTTTTTTTATTCTGTATATGTTGAAGTGAGAAATTACTTCAGTATCAATATATACTTTCTCTGGAAAGGATGGTTCTAATACAGAATATCCTTTCATTGGTTTTCCTTTACTGCCAGCAATACCATGTCACTGCCTTGGAAGGAAAGGTTGATTGCTGTTGTGATGTGAGAGGTTGTTAGAAAATAAGAAAAGGCTGGCATGTGCTGATTATCCAAATTGTTTGTTCTATCTTTGTCTTCCTTAGAAGGAAACAGGTGGGAATATAATTATCTGTCTGTAGCTCCTATAGCTTTATTTACTTTTGCTAGCTGGCAAAAGCCTAAGTGTCAGAAACTGACAGATGAACATTCCTGTCATAGGCTTTAAGGAAGTGCTTCTGTCATATCACTGCAGGCTTAACAGTGTACAGCTTAATTTTTTTCCTGAGTACAACATCTGGGTTTTTTGAGCCTTAAAAAGAGACAAGATAAAGAATATGATGAATACATAATAAGCCATTAAAAAGATCAAAGCGCAACAAAATATCTGGATCTGGAGAAAAATCAGTATTTTCTAGAACAGCGGTGTCACCCTTCAACATATGAAAGTCTAATTAATGGTATGATTATTGGTGGTCATTTTATTACTGTGGTGTTCAGAAGCGCTAGCCTGGAATGAGGGGAAGTTGCGCTTGTTTTTCTGCACCTCCAGTCTAGAAGACAAATTTCTGAAGTGCTGCTTTATTCTTACAACCAATTACATGCAGAACAGAATTTTGCAGTAGCAGATGATGCTCCTTTCGCTCCTTTGAGACAAATCCTGGATTATGGTTGTCTCTGTACTGCCCTGTCTCTGTATCTCTTGTAACTGTGTATGGAGGTTGCTGCTGTTGGCTTACTTTCTGTTTCATTTTCTGCAATATGGGGATGGAAATCAGTCATAGATGTTTACAGACTGGATACTGTAGGCCCATGGGCTGGGTCTTAGAGTGGTTTTAACTGATGTCCTTTTAAATGGTGTAATGTTATGGCTGCTGATGGAAGAGTCATGTAAATGTAATGGTGGTTCATTGCTAGACTGTTGTAACAAACACGAAGTGCATCCAACAGGCAGCTGGAGACTTTACAGAAGAAATGTTGTGAAATATATCAGTGTCATTTCAGACAGTGAATGGGCTGTACATGTTAATGTCTGCTATGATGTCCTTTACTGCTGACAGTGAAATGGTAGCCTGAGACATAGAAAAATAAAATTTATTAGGGGAAAAGCAGCCATGCCCACTTAGACCCAGTGTCTTGTAACCAGTCACCTCATGTGCACAATTCAGTGAATCTGTCAATTCTCTGTTGTGTAAATTGTTGGTAGTGGATTGTAATAGACTTAGAAGTTGAAATGGCATGTAAAACAAAAACAATATAAGGATTACAAGTTAGGTAAACAGTACAAGCCATGCTATCTTATGCCTCTTAATTGGGCTGCTGGATTTTGTCACCATGGATCAGAGTAATATGCTTCTTTGCTGTCTCTGAGATGTAATTACTCTGGTGGATACCTTTCCTACATTCTCTTTACAATTTTTTCCTACTGTGACCCTCTGTCTTGAACTATTCAGTGTATGCTTGTGNTTTTCTTGTGAGCACTGATCTTCTTTTCACGTGAGTAGATCAGATAGTCTCTCTGCCAGAACTGTTCTTGTCAGCCAGAGCTTCAGATAAAGCCGAACATCTGAGGATAGCTTTTAAAGATACTGACCAAACAAGGAAAGAGATGATATTACAGTGGGCTGTAGCTGATAAGACACATGGACATTTTTGAACTTTGGAAAGAATTCCTGTTTCTCAGGAATTAAATTCTATGCATGAATGTAATCCCTAGATTTGGCATAACACTATGCCTGGTCATTTTCCCCTTTCTTTGGTCCCTTCAAATCTGTTTACTGAAGTATTAGAAATAATGATGTTATTTTCTGCACATGAACATAGTTGAGAGTAAAGTTTCAAGTTGATACTGAAATCATAATGTTACAAGTTATTCAGATCTTACTAATAATGATGAAAGCAAAGAACCAAAAGTCATGAAAGGTTCCTGGCCAAAATTATAAATTAAATAAAGAATCTGGCTGAGTGAGCCTTTTTTCCCCTGTTTCCTCCGCATCCCTGGCACATAGTACATATATCTCATACTCAGCAATAAATTCCTGAAGTTTATTTGTAGAAGGTCTGTCTCCCTCTACATTTGACTTTTTCAATACCGGCCTGTGCTTCTACGAAACTTGCCTTTTTCCATGAAGGAAACTCATTAGTTTTTATAGAAATATTATTTGTGGGAATAATTTATGTGCTAGAGTTGTGAGCGTTCAAATCAAGAGTCTTCCATGTGAATTAGCTAATTTGCCTTCAAGTCTTTTCTCAATTTAAACCCCTTGTTTGTTTTATATATCGTTTGAGGGTTGCTGTGTTACGGGCCATACACGGCAGCATTCCAGCAACAGATGAGTGATTTCTCTGCATGTGTGTATTAATTTGTTTAACAAATGCTAATAAAGCCTTTGCAGCAATGACCTCTTAGGAGGTGTCTGTCCCTGTGACTATAGTCTTCATCAAACCCCTCTGCAATTAAGCTGGTCAGTTGTGCAAAAATTGTTAGAGAGGACGAGGAATTGGTCTCGTGTTGCCTCAAAACAGAATATTCAACTTGATTCAGTGCTCCTAGCCACCACAGACGATTCAACTCTTAAGAAGCACTAATGAGATTTAATTGGGATTAAACTCCAGCACTGCCCACTTGCACAAATGGCCAGAAAGCCACCCCACCCCCTACAGGGTGCTCAGTGCTGTCATGTGGTGCCCCTTCTGTTAACCTCAGAAATCCCTGAGCACAGACTGAGTGTAATAGGCTAATTGTCTCTCGTTTGAGAGATAAATGCATCCCAGTGGTACAGCTTGAGCCACAAGGATGCTGTATCCTACCCAGGCACATGAGGGGTAGCCAGACTGGAGAATTTCAGAGCAAGAGAAAAGTCATCTAATCGTGTCACAGATGGAGGTTTGAAAACAGCGATGATGCCTTTAGGAAAGGAAGCTTCAAATAAACTTTTCTTCACTCATTTTTGCACATTAGTAGGACTAAAAAGAACTTGGGTCTGCCTATGAGGAATTTTTTGGGTTGAAACGCAATTATCTTAAGCTTTTCAAGATATTGGCTATTAATTTTGAGTATTACTTGAGCATAGACACTGCATTTGAGTTAGATAAGCTTCCAAGGGCTGGGCTTTTCTGCTTTTGAAGCAGATATGCTGATAGATAGTTCCCATTGGAATTGTCTTATGGCATGTCTGGCTTTCTGAAGCAGCCTTTGAAACCCGATGTGGCCTTTAAAGGTTAAGACATTCCTCACTTCAAGTGCCTGTGCACTTGCCTCAATAGAAGCTTGAACAAGGGCATGGACCAAATGTGCCAATCTTTTAATTTTTTCCTGCCTCCTTTTCATGTTGAAGATGATTATCTCAGTGATGAGTTAAATGATTTCTAACTTCTGAGGCTTTTCAGGATGGAGTATATGGAAAATGTAGTATGTGAATGCAAAATATACTTTGGAGACAAACTGCAGACCAAGCTGTGTGATTTGCCTTCTTGGTTTGAATTGTGGTTTATTGTGCCAGTCAGTTACATGTCTTCAGCATAACTATTTCTTTTCCTGTAGTCAGCCGGACCTGATCACATCTCTTGTAACAGGGAACTTCTCTTTTCATAAGCCTTCATTTATTTTTTTTTTAACATTTAAATTCTTTGGAGGAAAATTGCAAGGTAGCCAAGAGATCAACTAACTTAAAAATACAAGTTATTTATTACTGCAGCCGTGGGATGAAGGAAGCAATTTTCCAGGGGAGCTTACCTTCCCACTCATGTGTAGCTTCAAGACTCTTAGCTCGCTGCCTTCAAAGATTGATCTCAATTTTATGATGCTTTAAGTCAGTATTGTTTGCTGGGGATTAGAGGCCTCATCACAAACCTTGTCTCCTCCAGGACCTGGTGTCACTAATGCTGTCCCACATATCTGTGCCCCTGTAGCAGGCTAGTGGAAGTTTGGTGTGAGAGCCAGGCATGAAGAGAGGCTCTTCACACATGGCCCGAGGGCTGAGCTGCTCTTCAGGTGGCAGTGGCAGTGCTGCTGGGTCTGCTCAGCAGTTCTTCCTCATGCTGGCAGGACTGCCTGCTTTGTTGTTTTTTAAGAATTTTGTAGCTAGTCTTTGAAAACTAAGTCCTGGAAAGATCATGATGCAAAACCTGCCCAGCAGCTTCAATCATAACTCTGAATTATTGGGCTCCTGGCAATTTATTATAGCAGCATTTTTTTACTCATTCTTTATCTCCTTTAAATGTTTAATGTTGAAAACTCAGAGTTGCATTTCCAGTTGAAAAGCTCAGTGGTCAACTTCTTGGTCCCCCCGACTCCCATTTTGTTTCATTTTCTGTTTAGGTTTGAAGGAGTTGCTATTTTAAATCTTAGTCAAAAGTTGCTTCATTTATTATCAGCATATCTAATGTATTTGACACAGACACTGGCAAGTTTCTGGGAGGACAGAAAGGAAAGACAGTGAATTATTTTAAACAGTAAGTTATAGTTATTACCTGAAGCTTCCAGTCAAGTCCTGTTTAACTTTGGTTTTGTGCCTCCAATTCTGTCGACAGTTTCAGAATGCTTAAAATCTAGTTAATGAAAAAATGTTTTTCTTTACGGGACTTCTCAAGAATTTGAGAAACTTTGAAAAACCTCCCTCACCTACAGATAGCTGAAAACCCATCACAGGGTGGGCTCCATGTTCAAGTAAATAGATGGTTTACGATTACAAACAATCACACTTATTAGCCAACTTGAATTCATTGTGATGGTGGTGTCTTTTCAGTTCCCTGGGTGGCCATGCTAAGTCAAGATAAGAATTGGCTCCCTTTTTGACATCCCTGAAGGAGAGGTGGAAGATAGAATTGTGCTTGTCTCTTTCTTTACGTGTGTGTGATTTGAACCACGATGAATAAATTGTGTTGCTCTCTCTCTGTGCTTGGAATGGCAACTCTTTTCTAACTGTAAAATGATGAAAATATTTATGAGAAAGAAAGAGAACAGTTTTGTTTCAGTCTTTTTTAGTCTTTAGTCTTTTTTTTAGTCAGTCCATGAATTTAATCTTGAGCACCCTGTTGGTAAGCACTTGTGAGGATGGTTTTTGTGTTGAGCCCTTGCAGCCTGGATTTGTTATCCTGCAAAGCAATCCCCTGCTTTACAGACTGGCCAGTTGGAATAAACAAGACAGTGACAAGATGGACTGTGTGTCAACAAGGTTGCAGGGTGTTTGTGTTGGCAAGCAGCTCACCAAGGCTGGAGGTGTGGTTTCCTGGACAATGCTAACAGAAGTGTTCAAATGGCAGTTGCGGTGGATGTTTGCTTGGAGTTTTTGATCCCTCCCTGTGTCAGAACGAACACGCTCTGACTGTGTGGAAGGAAGAGAATACAGAAGGAATTTGCACTGTGTCATCCCACTTGTTGCTCACCTCCGTGGAATCAGCTAGATAGAAGAGGCTAGAGAGGACAAAATGTGACTCCTTATCCACGTCTTGCTTCCTCCTTTTGCAGAATACATGGCTGTGTTGACAGCTTAGGTCTAATTAATGGGCTTGGAGCCCACAGATGGCACAAAGCCTTTGGTACTGGAATTCAGTGGGGTGTCTAAATCCAAATGAAAGGACACAGAAAATCCTTAATCTATTGGGAGCCGATTGGAACAACTGTTTCCAAGGGAGCAGCTTGTATTCAGGCAAGGCACTGTCTCATCACATTTATTTTAAACTTGTTTAAGAGTATTAAGGAAAATTATCTTCAATTACTTGCAACTGGAAAGCCAGTCCTTTTGCCTGTTGGTATTTGAAAACTCTAGGATTAGACAGTGTCCCTGCAGTTTGTATTTGCAAGCTATTGCTGTGGCTTCAGTTGTTACTGAGAGTCTGCTGAGGACTTATCCCAGCTGCAGGGAGTAATCTCATTGCAGGATTTTTGCTCCCTAATGTGGTACTTGTGAAGGGTATGTGAGATACAAGTACCACCAAAAGAAGTGTGAAAAAGTGATGTTCCTTAGTGTAGGCTTCTGGATTTGAAACCAGACTTAAGTCTTTTCCTGGATGCCTAGTTCCTACAAGTGGGATGGTAGTGAGAATATTACAGATGTTATTCTGCTTCAGGAAGCTTACTAGTACTCCAGCAGGAACCAGAAATCCCAGAGTAGGATTATGGCTTCATTGCCTGAGGTCTGTGCAGAGGTCAGATGGAAACGTGGTCTCTGTCTTATAGGGTTTGCAAGTGTAACTTGAGGGGGGGATGTGAGATAGATGTTTGTCAATTTGGCTATTTGTTTCTGATTAATAGAGATGCATATACTGATTGGAAACATGGACAATATTTTCCAAATTAGTGTGCTTTACAGATAAAGTTAATTATCTGTAAAGATGATAAGATGCTGGAGTGGTGCTAGAACAGTAATATGCTACTGACAGTTAATAATGCAGAGTTTGGGGACTTTATTTTGCTCTGGTCATGCATACCAGATGAGCTACAATGCTAATCTCCATGTCATAAAGCTGGGAGTGAGTGTGGCATGGAAATGAGAAAAGTCTTTGTATCTGTAGAGTTCCACAACAGAGAAATGGTCTCAACTTCTCTGAAAAACTAAAATAAGGGTGAAGAAAAGAACTTTTTCTGCATGGTGCCTCCAAGGTGTCAGAAATAGGGTGTCAACTTTAAGGTTGGTGCTGCATAGGAAACTGTTCCTTAAGGTTGTTATTTGTAAAGCCTTTGCATTTAAGAAAAATGTCCATCTCTTGGCTGAATGAAAATGTTTCCATATGTGATCTGTGTGTTAAGTTTTACATACATACATTTAAACAACTTCGGAATTTGGAAAACAAAGCATCGAGAAGAAATAACAGCAAGGTACTGGGTTTGGCGGCCCAGAGCTAATTTTAAAGCTGATTGAAGAAAATTACATTCTGGAGATAGATTTAGTCTCCTGTAAAGGCTTGCTTGTGATGCCAGGACTTTCCCGGAATGCAAAGCATTCCTCTGCTGAATTGTCTGTCTAAGTAGTGAAATCAGATTAAGGCAAAAAAGCAGGTTGTCTGCTACTCCTCCAGGATGGCATTTGGTGTGATTGATTTTGAGAGTTCGCCTTTTAATGTTGCTCTTTTCCAGGACACAAGCAAAATCCTAAAAATCTTTCTTTCTTTGAGTTATCCTGGGTCACAGAGTTGTTCTTGCTTGAGCATCGTGTGACCAACTGCTCTGACTGGCAAGAAGAGCATGTGCAAGGTTAAAGTAGGCAGTGTGGTTATGATATTAAACCTTAATTCTCAGGCTGACTGTCCAGTTCTTTGTCAGTGAACATGTACAGTACAGTTAGAGATTGACTTATTTTGACATATTCTTTTGTCATCATCCTGCCTTGTTTTTTGAATTATGAATGCACTTGTAATTTCTGAAATGGATTTTAAATTCTGTGTAGAGGTGAGTCCGAAGGAATTGTTACTGTCTGAGCTTACTAAACTTCGATCAGTGACTCCATCTTTCTTACAACTTAAGTTCCACCTCTACTTCCTATGAGGACATTTGCCATAGTATTTTGGTTTTCTAGGTTTTCTAAAAATTTGATTCATTAATCAAATTGCAGTTTCACTCAGTGGAAATACCATTGTTCTTGATGATTGTTAAGAGACAACTGTTTTCTCATACTCTTATTTTTTTCTTCAATTTTCTTTAATTATTTCAGTTTAAAAATTCAGAGAGAGAGGTAATATGAGTACGGAAGATCCACCGCATCTTCATTTCAGTCGCTTCAATGCTTTCCACATTTCCACGTAGATGCCAGGTTGCTGTGTTCTATGTGTTAATGTGCTGAGAAGCTTACAACACTGGGACAATAGCCTGGCCACTTGTGCCACAGAAGCACTCCTGTGGTACTAACACCAGACCTTTCTTGTGCCTTCAGTGTGCCAGGAAACAGTCTGGGAGGTCTTCAAGACATTCTGGGACCGACTGCCGGAGCGTGACGAGTATAACAGCTGGATGAGCATGTGTGAGGAAGGCATGATGAGTATCTTTGAAATGGGCACCAACTTCAGTCAGTCTGAGGAGCACCGGAGCCTGATCGTGAAGGTGGGTGCAGCGGCTGCTTGGAGTGTTCTCACGGGCAAGGGCACCATGTCCCACTGCAGCGTGCAACTTTGCCATGTCGCGTCTGGCAGCGACAGACAGAACCCTTAAAACAGACGTGGGTATTCCAGCTCCGGGATCTGTAGTTCTGAGATCAGTTCCAAAGCAAAGTTGTGGGTGATCCAATACAGGGAAAAGCAACGATGATGAAGAGAATGTTGTCTTCAGTGGATGTGTTCCTGACAAGTAGAGGGTGTCTAGACCCACGACGTGAGTCAGGCTGTGGTGCATTTCCCCCTGGGGTGTGTAGCAGCCTCCCTGTTCTGAGCTGTGCACTGAGGAGCCTTCAGCCCAAATGGCACTTGGGAGCAGGAAGTACCAAGCTGTAGTTCTGGTGCTTCCAAGCCCTATGGCATAATTGCCTGTTTGATTTTCTACAGGTCTGTGATATCTGTGCACTGCTGCCTGATGAAATGGGAGAAGTTACAAATGTAAAAACTTTGGTGTCCTATGAAGGCAATAAATAACATTAGGTAACTCACGATGGGAAGCCGCAGGTTAAAATCAGTGTATGAGTGTAAAACGAGTCAATTAAAAAATGCTGAATATCTTGGTATATTTTCTGTTGATTCAAGTTTATTTTAGCTTAAAGAAAATAAAAGCAATATTAAGTCAAACTAAAAAAGCCCGTCTCAAATGAAATACAAAGACATAGTTTCAGGAGTTTGTGAATTTTAGAATAAAGTGCTTAACTTTGTATTTATCTAAGATACAGTAAATATCTTAATTTCTCTGGATAAAAGGCTTCTTAAAATGTGTGGTGGCTTATGGATCTTCTTTAAAATTACTTTTGCAAGCTAGTGGATGAGTGGTTTTATGAAATTTTAAGTCTTAAATGTGTAACCCCATAGAAACAGTAAAGTACAGTCAGTGTGGATGTGCTGATTTTTCCCCCTCCTGCTTTTTTATTGGACTTCTATGCTAGGAATGTGCACTAGGGTATGTGAATATGGAAAATGTTGTGGATAATGGAGAGAATTTTTTTTTTCCCTGAGCCTGCATATTAGCCTTCCCAAGTGATGCTAGCCAAACTTTGCTTCTGTGGAGTCTGATGATATTGCTGCCCTCAGAAATCTTTGCAGAAAGATAGAGAGAGATAAAATTAATGTGATTTTTCTTTATGCACCCAGTGCATGTCACTGTTCTGTGTTCGGTTTTTGCAGTGAGATCATCTCTAGTGGGAGTTTATTAAAAGACATCAAAACTACTCTTGGAAACAGGATGATGCATCTAACTTCCTACTGCTGCTTTCCCTTTTTGGGTGTGGCTCTGCAGCATTTCAATGGAGTCAGATAAAGTGCTCTGGGTTTGATCTTTTCAAAAGGTTTATATTTATTTAGGTTTCCTTTCTCCTGTAGATGGATATGTTCCCTTCAGCAATGCCATATTCTGGAAAACAGTCTGTTCATTCTTCTGTTTTCTTTCAGCACAGCTGTTAAAAGGTAATGGGTCTTGGGCTGATTTGATGGCAGACTACTCTGTGATAAGAGGGACTGAATGCTGTCACCTCTGTGCTCCACAAAATGTCACAAATTGGTCAGGTGACATTTTTATGGAATAAGAAGCTGAACTCAATTTGACTTTGAACCGAAGATTGAAGGCAAGAGCACCTATCCCCCAATTAGTCACTGTCAAAAGATCCAATGGTGTATTTTTAAGTGCATGGGTTAGAGAGTGGATTTAATTGTTAGATCTAGTACTGACTCACCTTTCTCATATGTGCTTGTGTACAAAATTCTTGTCAGAGTGTGAAACCTTTTTAAAGCAGCTGTGAGAGTGTTAAGTCCAAACAGATGCACTGGATACATCTCTGCTTTTAAGGACATCCTTCTCCCTGCTAGTTGCTTGCCCCAGTCTAATGTGGTGGTAAGAGCTGGGGCTCAGCCTGTGGGACCAAACGCAGTTTCTAAAGTCCTGTGTCCTACTTTCTTGTTGTTTCCCTTCTCACCAGCTCAGAAGACCAAGTTGTATGGTCAAGCCTTTCCATTACTAGTTGGATTTTGTTTCCCTGTTACCACAGAATGTTCACTCATTTGGTCATGATCAGCTGTTGCTATTTTTTTTCCCATTCCTTAGGTTTGATCTCTAAAGCACGGAGCACTTGTCACTGAAGGGCTGCTGTCATTTCACTGCGTGCACAGTGAAACTCCTCATTAAATGCCACTTGTTTCTAATCTTTCTCTGCTCTCCAGTGCCTGCAAATCATCTGTGGTTAATTTTAAGAATTTAGTTTAGAGCCTGCAGCTGATAAAAGTAATTCTGCTTTTCTTTTGGTATACATTGGCTGTTACTGTCATAGTATTGCTCTGCTGCCTCTTTTGTATGGGTATGGTGGCAGATTCTGGAGGTCTTACTTCGAAGTGTCTTTTTGTACTACTTTTTGGTAGATTGCAACATGAAATTTAATTTTTAGAAATGCTGCAAGTCCTGAATTTTCCCCCTCTCTCTCAAAAGAAGTTCAGTGTATCTGAAAATTATGCAAATTAAAGATGTGGGGTTTGCTTTTAATAAACAATAATTCAGCAAAATTATTGCTTTCATGATGTTTCTGTCGTAATGTGGAGGGTCTGTTACAAGCAGTGCAATTAAGTGCTATCTTATCAGCCTTCCTCCTTGGTTTTCTTTCTTATCCTTTCCTCTAATCCCCAGTAACCACTGTCACACTCGCACAGATGCTGCAAAGTCTGCTCCATCCTAACTTAGTTCATGTGGAGAAAAATTTTTCCTCTTACTTTCAATGTAATTTCTTATTACAGATATCAGTTGGAGCTTAGACCAGCTGGTCTCAGCTATCATACTTCTTTTTTTATCTTGGAGATGTGAGGTCTGCCTCTGTGGGTTTCCCTGTAATATCTGTATATACATGCACATTCTGTATATGCTAATACAGAATATAAATACTGAGTTTTCCTGAGTTTCTTTAAGCAGATCACCTGCCAGATTTTCAGAAGGAGCAGATGGACATATTCATGCCAAGCATAAAAAATGATTTTAAGTATCTTTTTTTCTCCTTGAATTTTCATTTTAATTTGTGTAATCATGTTAACTGACAATACCTTACGTAGGAAGAACACTATCCTAACTAATTTCTTTGGAAATTAAGCAGATTTACAAATTGAGAGATTTATAAACCAATCTTTTTTTCAATTCCTGACAGAAATGCAAATGAAAAAGGTAATTCCAGTCCATAGGGTGGGGGGCGTTTCAGTATAAATCTTCATGTAAATATTCCTTCGTATAAATTAACTTGGCTTGTGTTCCTTACTGTGTAGCTGTATTTCATTGGGGAGTAAAACAATGTGAATGTAACATTCATCCTCTGTAACACCTTCTTTCATCCCATTCTACACTTTGAGACGAGTATGTTTGAAATTCCAGTATTGCCAAATTTGCCCTGACTCTGCCCTGTGATTGTGGCCATGATCCCACTTGTGCTAGACAATTTTTGGAAAATCCAGGTGGGGGGAAATGCAAGCAAAAGTAAATATTGGTTTCCCAAGAACCATGGGTGACTTGCTAAGAGATTGAAACACTGC
>WAAG01017973.1:0-11074 GCA_013390105.1 Tichodroma muraria | reverse complement strand
GCCTCAAGCTGTGCCATGGGAGGATCAGGTTGGACACCAGAAAGAATTTCTTCACTGAAAGGGTGATTAAGCATTGGAACAGGCTGCCCAGGGAGGTGGTGGAGCCACCATCTGCTCAAGAGTTATTCAAGAAACCACTAGACATTGCCCTTAGCACCCTGGTTTAGTTGACATGCTGGTGTTCAGTAAAGGTGGGACTGGATGATCTTGGAGGTCTTCTCCAGCCTAAATGATTCTGTGATTCTGTGGGAGATGTGCACAGACTTGGATTACCTCTGGATGAGTTAGGGGGCACGCTGAACATTGTAGAGTGTAATACAGCAGCTTCTCTACAGAGTGACGGTGTTCTTGGAGTCTAACTGTTCCTCTAGTTCATGTGAATTAATAAACGTGCCTTTGATGATTTATTTCAATACAAATTACTTGCCAGGGTAAGCACAACAGAATCCAGCTCCAGGCTGGATATTCAGAACCTTAGCAAATACCAACTTCTAAAAGCTTCAGTAAAACCTGCTTGGGATTCCATCAGACTCAAGTGCCCGTGTCAGTTATTGTCAATTATTTTATCTATAAGGACACGTCAGATACACAAAAGACAGCATGACTGCCCTAAAATGATAACTTTAGCATAATGCACTTGACAATGAAAAAAGCAATAATAGCTATTTTGGGGACAAAAGAAAAATACAATGGATCTGATGACTAAGTGTTCTGGTCCCCAATGTAAAAGCAAAGTAGATCCCTGTTGTATTTAACTTGATTCCTTTGAATTAAACACTTCCATTAAAGTTTCCCACAGCAGCTTTAATATTTAATTATGTATTCCAACAAAGAAAAGAACTAAATCTTTGCAAAGGGTTTTTTTGGGCTTTTTTTTTTTTTCTGGATGTGAAATATTTATCAGCATATCTCTTTGGACAAGTATTTTTATCCCCCAGGCAGGGAAAAAAACTTCCATGTTCAAATCGGTTTCAAAACATTTTATTTTACAGCTTGAAAGTTTTCTATACTTCAGCACCTCATGCCGTGACTTTGTTATTTCACTTGTTAATGAATGGTAATTAAATCTCTTTTGGCTGAAAAGGTTGGAGGGCTCCTGCTGTATTACAAAAACAATTTCTGAAAGTTACAAAAATGCCCAAGTGTCTAGAAATTAAAGCATGAAGTTTGCCATGTTTTGAGTCCAAGTTTTAATCGCTGGGAAGGATTCGTGTGGGAGAACAGCGTGTCCCACTGAGGGTGCACAGTCCCCCCAATTGAACAGACATAATTATGTCACTTTGTATCTACTAGAGTAAACACAATTGTGCTCTTAATAAGGTACATTGTGGCCACAAACTTCCTTGATCTTCCTAACAACTGTAGCAAACACTGCATAAACCCTATTATACACTACCTACAGAGAGAACTGCTACATATGTACATCTAAGTAAAGACTTGTTAATTTTGCATTTGCTCAGCAGGGCTTGAAACATCAGCCTATTAATTTTTCTTCTTTTCTGTATTCTCATTTCTTTTAGGTGCTTTGAGTCAGAAGATAAATGGAGTGCGTGCTTACAACTGAGGTAGATAAAAGAGAAATAACTACATATTAAGGCATTTTGTGGTGTTACAGTGTTAAATAGAAACACAGTATTGAAGAAGAAATATCTCGACTATCCATTTACATTCGTGCAGGCATCAAATGGGCAGATTTGTAAAGAGAACTATGTTAATTACAATATAAAATATACAAAATATAAATGCAATATAAAATGCAATATAAAATGTAATTACAGTGTAAAAATGTGTTTTATTATATACAATATACAAAATTTTCCTGAAGGTGATACAGTGATTTCAGTAGATTCTGAATCTCTTTCAAAATTACAGTTTCTCAAACAAGAAACTGGAAACAGGAATGCAACTAGATAAGTGCATTCCTAGACTGCAATTTTGGGAATGGGTTTGCTTAAAGAATAGTCCCTTATGTTGAAGTGAGGTACATCAGTCTTGAGGGGTGGTAATTTCATCTTCATATCAATGCTGGATCGCTCCTTCTCCCTTTAAATAGAAACAAAGAAATAGAAAATTCATATTTCATTCTGCAGCCCAGAGATGTTTACAAACTAAGGAAATCTGTGTCCTCCAGAGTTTCTTTGATGCAACCACGTATCAAGAGATCATTTAAAAAGTGTTGATTAAAGCCTGTTAGGCTAAACCTCCAAGACTAGGTGTCTGTTTGGATCTAATTACAAAACTACTGATGGGGCTTGGAATTATTAAAAATCAGAAATAAATGAGCTTTCTTTGCACTACTCCCCAAAATGGTCAGAGCACCTCATTAGAGCAAGTACGTACATGAGCTCCATGACTTCAGATTTCTAATCACCATCCTGTTCTAGCTGGAATATGCCTGTTTTCAAACAAAGAGCTACATTCATCAAAGGCACAATGGGGCGGTTTTCTTCCTTTGTTGAATTTTAATGAATATATAGTGCTATCTGTCTTCACATTTTAACAAAGTTCCAGTGATAATTGCCCTGTCTGTGACATTTGCAGAGAACTAGCAGTGTGCTGTAGGTGCAGTGACAGCCCCAGGGAGTTGCTCCATCTTAGAATCCAGGAGGTCTTGGATTTGATGGCCTTAAGAGGAGGGAACGAATGTTAGCTGGTTCGACTCTTACGAAGTTGGGGAGGTAAGCAGAGCACTACAAAGATGAAGGGCAATATTCCAAACTCACTGTGATATACCCGGATGCTTCAGAGAGAGGTCCTGAGATACTTAAGATTAACCAAGTGGAGCTTTATGAAGTTGTAGTTTATCACGACAGCAGAAGTCTCAAGGCTTTACAAAGAAGGTCAGCACCATTATTTTATTTCACAGTCACTGAGACGCAAATGTGAGTGCAACCACACTTTTACAAAATCTAGCCTTGTTACATGAGTATCTTTGCTCAGTCCCCAGTAAGGGGAAAGAAAATACTTCCAGAATTATTATTTTTCTACTTGCCTCTAAATAACTGTCATGATATGAAGAAGTTCAGAGAAACCATGTCAGATATCTAGTTACGCTTCCTTTTCCAAATTTGACCCATACAGAGGTAGGAGAATAGCCAAAAGATGGCACAGATGAACTTAACAATGAAAACCATTTATAACTGGTTTTAATTGTATCAATGTAGCTCTAATGGATACACCAACTGACAGCACTAAAAACTAATGTTCTGTATTTAGATGGCTTATTCCATCTCACTATTGGGCTTCCAGTTCTGGGAAGAGAAATGATAGAGAATCCATACTCATTTTTTCCTCATGCTCCCATGGAGACAACAAACAGATGTGCTCATCAGTATGGAAAATTCTATGCAATGGAATACTATAATATATTATGCAGAATTAATATGCAACCAGCCACGTGCAAAAGCTCCCAGTTACTACTGACATCCCTCAGTGCAGTTATTTACATATATAGGACTGGTGGATTAGGTCTCTGGTGTGGATTTAAGCTTCATATTTTCTCACAAATCCTTATCAAGCTCAAAATAGGATCCTGGTGCTAGAAGCAACTAGGAAAATGGTGATGCAGAAAGGGTTCAAGAAGTTAAAGTTAAAAATAGGAAGAGATAGAAAAAGAATGGCTAAGACAACCGGAAAAGCAACATTCAGAATCAGAGAGCTGAAAAAGAGGATTTCAAATTCACAACCAAAATCTTAAACATTGAATTTTCATTTTTAACACAAAACAAAGCTAAATTCCCGCTGTCACTATATTCCTTCAGCATCACATACAAAGCTGCATTTATTCAGTACCAATATGTTAAATCACAACTCAAAGCTATCTTGTGCAAATCAATAAAAGCTTTAGATGATAACTTTGTGTAAGGTTATCTGAGAGTATTAATTCTTTTTCATACCAGGGTAGTCAATAATGTTAATACTACTGTCCTGACGGGATCCTCTTTTTATTAGCAAAACCAGATACATTTATTTCAGACATGATGTTAACATTAGCCAGCAAGACAGAGAATCAAGTCAGTGGTTTTCTGTCAGCTGAGGTTGCATGAATCAAATGGCCCTGGCTCTTTGCTCAGCATCCACACAGCAGGCACTGTGTGTCGAGCCCTGCCTGAGGCAGTAGTGGTGTGGAATGGCTGTATGGCAGGGAAGAGGACTCCTTGGGGAAGAACCTGACTGCACAACAGGTTCTCTCTAGTGAAGAAAGTCAGTGATGTGTCTTCCACAACTGACAGGTTGAAGAAGGAGGGCTGCACAAGGTTTTTTCCTTTGCCAACACAAAGCACAGCCTAGAGTCAGCAGAAGTTGCAGTTATCCAGGACTGGTATGCCCAGTTATGCCTCTGTTCTTCAAAGCAGGATGCAGTCCAACAAGCTTGACAAAGCAATGAGGGGCAGAGGACAGCAAAGCCCAGCACCATCCCTCAGCTGCCCCAAGACAAGAGAGGTCAAGACAGGGCTGGCAGCACAGTGCTGGTGCCTTCTGAAGCTGTGGTGGGGGGCACAGGATGATGCCAGCCTGCAGAAGCACCACTAACTGTACCTGAATGTGCTTCCAGAACACAGACGTCACAAAGACACCAGTGTTCATCAGACTACAGACATGCTTGCCCAAAAGAACAACCTGGCAAGCTGTGTATCTATCAGTGGCAGGTATCTATCCTGAACCTATAAACAGTGTATCCAGCACTAAATGACTTTCAATATGAGATTCCTTTCACTGTATAACATGCCCCAGTTCAGCCACCATCAATTCACACAGTATTTTTTGTTTTATTTTAACGCAATTATGTCCCTCAAAAGTGGAGCTTTTATGACAGGAATTAATTCTAGGTGAGATATAACAACAAAATGTGGGTGAATTTCTCCTCATTTTATGAACAGAAAGAGACACGATGCCAGAGTCCAAAATGGAAACATCAAATCTACTGTGAAGGAAACATTTAGCTGCTGGAAATGGATTATCGGGCATTATGGTAGCCTCACATATTGATCCTAAAGCTCCAGAAAGGCCATTAGCACTGCACAATTGTTGCTAATTCCAAACATTAAGGTAACATTATGCAATTTGCAGATGGACAAAAGTCACTGTTTATCACTGATTATTTTGCTAATTTAGTCATAAAATCATTTGCTGTCTGAAACTGGATTAAGGAAATGATAAAGGCAACTTTGAATTACATTCAGCAACTGTAGAGAACCATGGACTTTAGTCTGTGAGGATGGACATGAGTGGAAAAACAAAAGGCTTTCTGTGCATCCAGAAAAACTTGGTAACAGATAACATTATCTGACTGCAGAAATCTAAGAAATCTCTCATTAAAAGTAAAGCCCACCCTCAGCACCCTCAGCAAGTTTTCAGATGACAACAAGCTGAATGGAGCAGTTGACTCACCTGAGGGATGGGATGCCATCCAGAGGGACCTGGATAAGCTCAAGAAGTGGCCCCATGGGAATCTCTTGAGGTTCCACAAGACCAAGTGCTGGGTGCTGCACCTGAGTCTGTGCAATCCCTGGCATCAATCCAGGCTGGGGGATGAACAGATGGAGAGCAGCCCTGCCCAGAAGGACTTGGGGGTGCTGTGGGTGAGAGGCTGGACATGAGCCAGCCATGAGCACTCACAGCCCAGAAATCCTGTTGCAATAGGACAAGGGATAAGGATTTTTAACTAAAGGAGGGTGGATTTAGACTAGATATAAGAAGGAAATTTTCTGTTATGAGAGTGGTGGAAGAGTGGCCCAAGCTGACCAGAGAGGTGGGAGATGCCCCATCCCAGAAACATTCAAGGTCAGGTTGGGGCTCTGAGCACCTCAGCTGGTTGGAGATGTCCCTGCTCTCTGCAGGGAGGTTGGACTAGGTGGCCTTCAAATGTCCCTTCCAGCCCAGACTGTTCTATAATTCTATGCTTTGATGTCAGAGACTAGACACTAATCTGTGCTCTCTGGGCACCATCTCATTGGTATGAATAATTTAATTGGACTGCAGAATGTGTTCAGCAACATCTCTGATGGATGTTCTTGTCCTGGCCATAGATCATGGTAAATCCAGACCCGACTGAAGTAACATGGAGGATAGCATTCAGGAAAATTAGGCAACAAAACTGTATCATCTCAGTCAAATTTGGCCACATTCTCATCAAAAGGGTCTAAAACAAAAACCTAGCTTATGCAGAAAGTTGTGTAGACAAAGTTGTTGTTTTCCCATACTTCTTCTGCTGCTCCTTGCGTTTCTGAGACAGATATTTCTTTTTCACTTCCTGAAGCTCATTGTTAAGTCTTTCAATTTCATGTTTGTATTCTTTGCTCTGTACTTCACACATACTCAGTTCTGAGGACAAAGCCTAATAAACAAAACACAAACAGCAGAAACAGGAGATGTTGCTTCACTTACACATGAGTGAGTACTTTTACAAGCACTTTCTCCTATTATATTTGATGATGTAAGACATGATCATTTTCTACCACAACTCTTTTTCCATCTTGATGTTTCATTTGATCTCACCTCTGTTCACCTAAAAACATCTTCCAAAATAAAGGTTATGCCATTTAACCATATTATAACATGTAAAATACGCTCCAAGCTTTATGGGAATGGCATTAATAGATACATTAGCTCTTAATTTCTTGGACATAAAGCTGGGCAAAAATCAAAAATTAAGGTATGACTTAATAAGTCAGGGAATTATTTGATAATAATGGGGTTTATTCACAGGGATGTACTGTTAAATGGAGTAATTCAATCCACACAGGCAAAGTAGTACCAGGAACTGTAAATATGAATACAAAGCCACTTTCATGTGAATCAATAAAATTTTTAAAAAGGAGGAGCATGCATAGTGCACATTCTTTCTTTCAAAAGGGTAGTAGCTTGACCTGGCACCCCAAAATGTCATCGTGCTACAGCATGCTGTGCCTGAAATACAAAGTAGCAATTGACTGCATTAAGGAGAAATAAGGACCGTATGGAGAACTTCAAATCACGTTCAGTTTAGCTAAACTTTGGCTTCTATTTTACATTTTCTACATTGTTTTTCTTCTCTATGGAAAGCTAAGATTTGCATAACAGCCTCTTTGTTTCCTAAGGGCCCATCTGCTCCTGCATTTTTTTCCTCATGGTTAGTATAGACGTGATTATGATGCAGTGAACAGGAGATGATGACTTCAACACAGAAAGGAGCTGCAGAAGTAGATGAACTCCTGGGGAGACTGATCTCTCATGCAGGCAAGAATGAGAGAATATCAGCTTATTCATAGAATATCATAGAATTCTATCAAAGACTCGCTTTTTAACATTATGCTTTTAAAATTTTCTACAAGATTCTTTTGGAAGCAGAAACTCCTCCCTCCAACCGACAAGGGGTTAGAACAGGTTCCTCCTGTCATCTCCACAAAATCTGCAAATCTAAATATACACGTACACATGGCAAGAGAAATAACAGTAACTTAAGACTGGATTCTCAATATATTCCCACTAGTTTGTTAAAAAGAAAACAAAATGGCTTTGATTTGCTTCTTAAAGATATTAACAGTTTAAGATAAAGGGAAGGAGAATAAGCTGAATGAAAAGCTGGCAGTATCCCATATTGCCCGTGCAAAAAAACATATTTGGAGCGTTGTGCTGCTAACTTATATTGTAATAAGACTTTTCCTCTATTTTAATGAAATAAAGTGGCATAATGTGCAAAAAAAAAGTCCGAAAGTTCGTTTACTGCTCTGTGTTGTCCCTTGGGGAGATGCAGTGATAACCTTGCTTTCCTGGTCTAATATGCTAGGGCAGGCACAGTGTTCATTGCAGATCTCCCTGCAGCCCCCCCAGGGACAGCGGGCACCTCTTACTTTGATCTGCTTCGTCTTGTCCCGGAGAATGCTCCGGTACTGCTGCAGCTGTTCCGTGGCTTCGGGCCCAGGCTGCCGGGCCAGCACGTGCCTCAGTTCCACATACAGCTTCTCCTTTTCCTGAGGAGGAGACAAGAGGAAGAGTCCTTAGTAAACTATTACGGCAGCAGCACAGCCTGAGAGGAAATGAACCCTCTGAAAATTGCAGCTCAGCCAAGAAGGTATTTGGAGAAACAAATCTGCCTGCGTGTCAGGCTTTCCTCACTAGCCATAAGGTATTTAAAGTTGTTGTGATAGCAATGGGAGAGCTCATCTAGATAAACACCCAGCTACTTCAAACCACAAATGAAATGCTCTTAAACACCGTCACCAGCAAGCACTCTCTACCTCAGCAGTTACTGGAAGAGTATCCAGGGCTGGGAAATTGATCTCTAGAAACTGTGCTTATTGCAATTTTTCTTCTAATGAGTCACATTGCCTTTCATTAAGGATCACAGCTTCACCCAACAGGATGTGAGTTGGCTATAGAAATGTCAGCAAAGGACTGTACAAAAGAGTAACTTCTTCCAAAGAAAATCCTGCACAGCACATGTGCACACACACAGAGATTTATATATATATATAACCTTTCAGTTTCACTGCAGGGGCTCTGGGAGAGGGAAAGAAATTATAAACAGCAACAACTATGACTAGCACAATTACCAAGTAATTTTTCTTTGTCATGTGTCTCCTCGTCCTTTATGTTGGAACAGTAATACTTGTGGGAGTTGGATATTGCCATGCCTGAAAAGAAACTGCACCATGGACCCACTTACAGCTTTCTGTACTGAAGTGCTGCTTTCAGCTGTGTTTTGAGAGTGTACTTGTTTTTAGTCTGAGGAATAAAGCTCTGAAAAAAAGCCATCTTCATGGTTTTGCACATTACAGTAGTTTTAGTATCTACCCTGAAAAACTAATATCATTAAATAATATTATTTAGTAAGATCACATCCTTTTCTGGTACATTGAAAACTGAAATTAAAAAGGAGAGTGGCAGACAAAAGATTTAGCTGAGGAAGATAAAACTGCCAACAAGAAGGTAGGATAGGTGATTATTTACACTGGATTTGACAAAGTCTCTTTTAACTGTCTTTTTTATAAGCTCTCTCTACAACTCTTACCACAGAATTCATCTTTTGATGTGGGAAATGGTGCCATCACATCATCTAGAATTGCTACATTTGGTCTTTCTCAGTAGTTGAGGCAGGGTTTTCAGAAGTGGTTTGCTATTTTGAAGATGTAAAATTTTAGGTGTCCAGTCTTCAAGAGCTTAAGGTGTCTGAAGTTTTTAGACCCCATTATTTTCTGAAAACAACGCACTACAATGGTCTCAAGTTGGGACCCTAAAATGGAATCACTTCAAATCATGCCTTCCTTTTGCAAGCATCATCCTTAAACTCTGCAGATTACTGAGCAAGAGTTCCTTATAAATGAAATTGTTTACAGTTTATCTCTGGAAAAATCAAAACCTCCTGAGACTCGACTGAGGTTTGCATAGCAGCAAGTACTAAATTGATAATTCATTCTGAGTAGAGAGTTATTATGTCACTTCATAGTTTCCACTACCAGCTTTTCTTTCTGAGGAAGTAAGATTTTCTGCAAGGTAAAAACAACAGCAAAAGAAAAATCCACCTTGTCAAAACCTGGCCAGTCAATATTGACATTTCAACCCCGAATGTATCATATATTTGTATTTTGTAGTAGTGTAATGGTAATTTGGATAAATATGGGGCAATTGATAGATTGAAGGTCTTAAGTGCAATTGTTTTCCAATTTTTTTTCTCTCCCTACCCTCTACAACGGCCAACCAAGCTCTTCAAACACTGTGCAATGGTGTGTATAATAACCTCATTTAGAGACAAAGCATGCAATTCTATTGTAAGGAGAATCTATTTTATGCAGCAGAGACTCGTTAGGTGTCCAATGTATATTGTATCCATAATCCAACAGAGGCAGAACCAGATGTCTTATAATGCATATCTTGTCCTTCCTTGGTGAGCACTGTCCATCTCTTTTACATATAGTCAATTAGTTTGTCACTGGGTTAGATGCACCATATGTCAGCAAAACATTGAAAGAAAACCCTGGATACTTCTTTCCTCCTCAGCAGAAGCTTGTATTCACAGGTTGGCATTTATACAATTTTTGAAATTTTACACCAGGATCCAAAAAATAAATAAAAGAAATAAATTAATTCAATTAATTTAAAACCAGCAACCACAAGAGCAAATCTATGTGAGTCACAAGGTGCATGTGCAGGTGCTTCCATCTCTACACATAAGAAATCAGAAATTACCAAGAAAAAAATATCAGCACAAATTCATAAAGAAAAACTTTGTTTTCTGTAACAGATTAAGTCAATTCATTATGACTGGGTTTCTTTGGCTCCCAAACTGCCTCCACCCCACATTTCCCTCCATCCTCACACCAGGATGCCATCACAACACACATCTTCCCACAGTTCTGAGGTTTTGAGATCAAGGAACTTAAGAGTCACAAACACACTGCGAGGCACAACTCCTCCTTTTGAGGTGAAGGAAGATCCATCAAATCTTTGTAAATCTCTGCTGTTAGGTCTAGGCCAGTAACAAAGCTTTTTACAGGATCCTTCCACCACAAAATCCCCATTGAATTCAGCAGATGTTTGACTGTAGAACTGAGCCCATTAACATCAACAAGCTTCACTGGTTTATGACACAAACTAAGCCAAGATGATGGTGGAGAGATGATGGCACAAAACCTACTTCAAAAGAAGTTATTGCTGCTGACCAGCACAGCCCCATTTCCTTTTTGCATGTGAGAAGGACCATCAGTACCATCAGACACATTCCCAAAGTGACAACAAGGCATTCACAGTCGCTGACAGGGAGTGGGAAGCATTCACCAGTCCCAGGCTGGAATAGAGCTCTAAAGATGTGACTCCATTTTGTGTCATTCTGTCCCTCACCATGACACCAGGAAAGGGCACATCTTGTTAGTTAGCCCAGGGTTGTATTCTGAACCAGAGATGATGGATGACCATACATTTAATGAAGATGTATTCATAGCAGAAATAGGCCCTGCAGTCCCAGCTTCCTCATTTTTATCAGCTTCTTTCTAAATAGATAAATTTACCTGGCATAGCAGCACCCCAAGAGCCTTCTCCACCAGACCCACAAAAATCCTATTATGCACCAAAAGCTTTCTATCACATGAATTATTAA
>WAAG01017965.1:0-14161 GCA_013390105.1 Tichodroma muraria | reverse complement strand
CCAACCAACCAAAAAAAGAAAAACAAAACCACAAACAGACAAACAGACAGACAAACAGTGCGTCCCAAATACAGTGCTGTCCAAACCAGGAATATGACACTTCTGGAGAGCAGGGAATGAAAACAGAGAATTTCTTGGAAGCCTGGAAGCATTCCCTTGGCAGTACTGGTTTGTAGTGGGGTGTTCTCATCCTGTACTGTCCTGTGCTTCTGCTTCACTCGGTGCTTCCCTGCGCTTCTCTAAAGAGCTGGACTCTCTGAAGGAGCCAGCGTTTCATCTGCTGGGCTGTGCCTGGCATCTTGCAGTGCAATTCTTATATAATCCAATTAAAATGGATTGATTGTTTAGAAATGTATAAGGAAGGATAATTAGCTTATTCTGTCCATGTAAATAAAATGTCTCACTACACAGCTTCGGTGACAGCAGAGAAGGGAAACACTTGAAAATGCGAGGAGAAGATGACAAAAAAACCCAAACACAAACCAGGAGGAAACTCGCTTTGTGCCAATCATGTTTTCCTGGAACTAAGTGAACTGAAGTTGGTCAGATTTAGGAAAATCTCTCTTTCACGCTGCCACGCCGTTCCTCGTTGTCTCATTGTCCCAGGGAATGTTCCTGCTGCCGGGAGAACTTTCCGGGCTGCTCCCGTCCTGGGGTGCCTGCTCGTTCCCGGGGGGAGGCAGCAGCTCTGACAGCTCCAGCTGGACACCTGGGCTGGAGAGGGGATTTGCCCATCCAACAGCAGCGGCGGGGATGAAGGCAGACAGGATTTGATGGAATAAAATTGTTTTCCAGGCATAGGGAGAAATAAACCCCTGAAGTGAATGCTACTGAGTCATAAGTATAATTTGGGGTTGGGATTTTGGGGATTTTGATGGGGTTTTCCTTTTTTTTGGGGGGGAGGGGACTGGAGGTTTGAGGCTGGTTTTTTTTGTTGATGTTGTTATTTTTTGGTGGTGATGTTTTGGGAAGGGATAGGGTTTTTTCTCTTTGCTTTGTTTAACCAAACTTCCATGTAAATGCCAAAATTCTTCCAGCTGGATCAGATCAGTGTCTACACGAGGATGACCCAGAGCACGGTTTTATCCATCCATGCAGAAGGTGTGACCTGCAACCTGTGGCAGGTGTGACACCCCGCTCCGGGGCTCCGTCCCAGCCCCTGGCCCTGCCCGGGGAGCACTGAGGGTTTGGGTGCGACAGGGGCGATGGATTTCCCCAGCTGCACACACAGGCAGTGTCTCTGGGAGCCCTGAGCCCTGCCTGGAGCTGCCCCTGCCCCTGCCCCTGCCCCAGGGGTGGCACTTGGGCTCTGCTGCTGCTGAGGACGGTGCAAAAGGTCCCCAGGGGCAAAGCTGTCTTTGCTGCTTGATTTAAACTCCTTTAACTCTTACAGCCTGATAAATTACGTTTTAATAGTGCCTGTAATGCATTTTTTAGACAGAATGTGCAGGAGGGTGGGCAGGCCCTGGCACAAGTGCCCAGAGCAGCTGGGGCTGCCCTTGGATCCCTGGCAGTGCCCAAGGCCAGGTTGGACACTGGGGCTGGAGCAGCCTGGGACAGTGGGAGGTGTCCCTGGGTGGACAAATCCCACTGGGTGGGATTTGAGGTCCGGGATTTGAGGTCCTTTCCCACCCAAACTGCTCTGGGATTCTGTGACTCTAAGGTTCATCTTGCAGATATTTTCAGTTTAACGATATTTCAGCTTTCCCCTGTCACCTTTCAACACAGAATTAAGCCTTCTGCACCAGGAAGGCAATAACCCCACAGCTGCAGAGGAGACTTCTGTGTGAGACACCAGGGCAGGCAGAACTGCACTTGGCAGCGGCCCCGGAGGGCCCGGGCAGGGAGCTCAGGTGGGGCTGCTCCCCGCGGTGACAGCGCCCAAAGCTGCTCCGTGAATGAGCCCTGGGCGTCCCTGGGAGCCCAGCCCGGCTCCAGCTGCGCCGGGTGCGGCCCTGGCTGGGGGGATCCCCCGGTGCTGAGCCAGGACAGCAGGGACACTCCTGAGGGAGCCATCCCAGGGACCCCATCCCAGGGACCCCATCCCGGGGACCCCAATCCCAGGGACCCCAATCCCAGAGACCCCAGTCCAAGGGAACCCATATCCCGGGGACTCCATTCCAGAGACCCCATCTCAGGGACCCCAGTCCCAGGGACCCCATCCCGGGGACCCCGTCCCTGACTGTCCCACTCAGCCCCAGGCTCCCAGCGGGCTTTCAGCCTCTGAGGCCCCCGGGTGATTTCTGCTTTCTCTGGGTGATGCTCTCCGGGGGCACAGCCGGCCCCAGGCAGCAGCAGACAGCACCAAGAAAATATTCCCGTTGTGAAAGTGGCAACAGGAACCTCTGCAGTTTCCTGGCTGGAAAATCCTCCCAAGGACCTGCTGCTCTTCACTTGCCCGGTCAATTTCTAGCAGTAGAAAAAACAAACATGAAAACCAAATTAACCAATACCTTGTAAATATTTTCATTTCACAACGAGTTTGTTTTGGCAACTTTGGCTTCGCGAATTAGTGAATTGTTACAGTGTAGCAAGTTCCAGTCCTTCAGTGAAAATGGAACTTCCAGGAGGGCTCAGCCCTTTCTTCTGCATCTCCAAGAGAAACTCCACTGCCTGTGTGAGAAAGCTCAAATCACCTGAAACCTGCATTGGCAGTGTCTAAAGGTCAGATTTTTGTGTAGAGCACTGCAGTTATGAGTCCTGAAGGGAAACAGAAGTACAAGAAACTATTGAAAAAAAAATAAAAAAGCAGAAATCATTGATGTCCAGCCTCCACTTGCCTCCCCAAATAACTGATGTCCAGCCTCCCCAGCCCAGTGTGGCCAGGGAGGGAGCGGCTGGATGCAGGGGATGTGCCTGGATGTGGAGGACCCAGTGGGATGCAGGAATCCTGGCTGGGTGCAGGCACAGCCATCCCTCCCACTCCGTCCTGGCAGCGCACGGGGCTGGAGCGCCTCGGGCAGGGAGGGAAAGTCGTCCACGCCGAGACTCGGGCAGGAGAACTCCTGGGCAGGAGAACTCCTGGGCACAGGGCAGCTCCTCGCCTGCTGGGTCACACCTCTGGTTTATCCCGGTGCCCTGAGGAGCTCGGAGGGAGAAAACTGACCCCTGGGATAACGGGGCTGTTGAGGCACAGTGACACAGAATTTCCTGAGGGGATGGCTGCTCCTTCCCGGCTCGCAAAAAGGTTTTTTCCTGGCCGCGGTGTGGAGGTGTCGGTGCCCTCCGGGCTGCGGGGCAGCTCACGGCAGCGGGATTGTCCCGGGAATGTGTCCATGGAGCCGGGCTGTCCCTGCTCGCGGCCCGCCTGGGCAGCGCCGTGCCCGGGCGCCTGCGGCTCTTCCCTTCGCCTTCCGAGGCGCCCAAGGCGGCTGGAGGGCGCTGCGCTGCGGCTCAGGAAATGGACAGAGCTGCTGCTGGGCGCCCAGGGACGCCCCTGTGTCCCTCGCGCTCAGGGACCGGGGCAAAGGCCGGGCTGATGCGGCTCCGGAGGTCTGGAGCAGCAGCGGCGCGCAGCAGGGCGGCAGCGGGGCGGCACTGCCTGGCTGCTGCCGGCCCCGTCCCAATCCCGCCCTGGCAGAGCCGGAGCCTGGCCGGGGACAGCAGGGGCAGCCGCGGGAGCGGGACTGCACTCAGCGCTCAGAGCTTGCTGACAGGCCAGGAACAGCCGCAGGGGATTTGGGGCCACTGCGCATCCCAGGGGGTGACCCGCTGTTATGGAAAACCAGTGTCCGGTGAGGGAGGAGACTCAGCCACAAAGGAGCCCTGCAAAAACCACCACGTAACCCTTTTATTGCGCTAGAAAGGCCTCAGCTGGCCCCGTTCACTCACTCCAGGCTCCCTCCTCCCCAGAGCGTGGAACCAGCTAGAGGCAGTAAGAGCCATAAAACCCTTCCCCAGCTCCATTCCCTTCCCTGGGCAGGCTCCTGCCCTCAGTGCAGGGTAGGTTCTAGAAGAATCCAGAGTTTCTGACAGCCTGACACTGAAATTGCTGTAATTGAAAGGGTGCCACTGTGGGGGAAGATGTTTCTGTTCTGCTGCCTGTGTTTGGGAAGGCTGAAGAAAGGACGGGAGTAGCTTTCCCAAACTTCCCCGGGCTCCGGATCCCTCCACAGCTGAGAGTCAGAGGGAGCATCCCCTTGGGCAGGCTGGGAGAAGGATGGGAGGTGGCTTCAGACAGGGAGCTTCTGATAGAGCAGCGATGGTGTTCAGTGCCTGGAAACTAAAGCAGGATATTTCCAGCCCAGATCTAAGGCGAAATAATAATAAATGAGGATTTTTGAAACATTTTGATTTTAAAAATGTTGGTTTGAAGCCAGGTTCGAATTCCTGTCCTTGGGCTCCCTCAGTGCCTTTGTGCAGGAGGCTCTCAGGTCGGCAGGGGTGGTTGAGCAGGAGGAGCAGCGGGGCCGGGCCCTGGCTCTGCTCCGCAGTCGCGTGGCTGCTCCCGGGGTGAGGCCGAGTGTCAAACCCCCCACGTTCCTCTGATCAGAGGCCAGAGAGGGGTCCTGCTCACCTCTACGAAACAGCTGCTGCTGCCTGTGGCTGGGCTGAGCTTGCAGCAGCAGGACGGAGCTGCCCGCTAGTCCTGGTGCTAAAGGAAATGACTCTGGGTGCACACAAGAGGCTTCTCGTGCTGCTGGCTACAGCAGCGAGACCTGACAGTGCTCACCTGAGTGTTTGCTGATAGGAAGGTTTGGTTTTTCTCATTCTCTTGACTTTGAAATAGCTCTGCCTGTAGGCAGCATCAGTGTGGGATATGGCTCAGAGGCAAAAATAGCTCTGGAGAAGCTCTGGAGGAGCCTTCGGGGAGACAGAGCCAGTTTGGCATTGACTGCAGCTGTAGAATCCTAATAAACAATTTTCTTAATAAAGAGACTGGTCCTGGAGTCATGTAATTACTGAGCTCCCAGCGAGTGAAATGCCCTGACTGCTTTAATCTCTCTCAGCTCCTCGCCATGTGAATCACCCTCTCCTCATCCAGCTCTGCCTCCTCTCCAGCCTGAGCAAGTCCTGATTAAAAGTGTCACCTGCCCAGACTGGTCACGCTTGGGCTGCACTGTGCCCAGGAGCCCTGGTGCAAACCCAAGTTATGTAACCCTGGAATCTGAGCGATAAAAATACCCCTGAAAGTGAGGCAGACGAGCTGACATGCAACTGAGTCATTGTGTTCCTGGAACACGGCACAGTGGAGTCAGAGGCTTCGTGCTGAAATACAAAACAGCCCCTCTGTACCCAGCGTGAGTTACTTGGGAGGCAGACCAGCAGCACAACTCCGGGTGTTCTTTTATTTTCTTCCCTGCGAGCGTGGGGAGGGGATGGGCTGGAATTCCCAGAGCAGCTGGAGCCCCTGGATCCCTGGCAGTGTCCCAGGCCAGGCTGGACACTGGGGCTTGGAGCAGCCTGGAACAGTGGGAGGTGTCACTGCCATGGTAGGGGTGGAGATGGGTTTTAATGTTTCCTCCTTCCCACTTCTGGGATTCTATTTTTTATTTCTACTGTGCTTCTGGAACCTGTAAGGCTGGAGTTCCTTCAAAGTTAAACACACTATTTGTCACTTCTGTGGGTGCTGGCAGTGGCCCAGGCCTCTTCTCTGCTGTTCGTGCAGTTCATGTGCTGAGCCTGGGGCTTCTGCAACCCCAGAACAGCTCGGGTGGGCTCTGCAGCCTCAGCTGTGGCCCCCGCAGATGGGAGTAGGTTCAGAGTCCCCATTCCTCAGAAAAGAGGAGGGGCAGGCTGGGGAGGACATGGATTCCAAGCCCAGAAGGAGCAGGGAATGAGCTGATGTTTTCTCTAACCGCCCTGACTGTCCTTGTGCAGAGCAGGCCCGTCCTGTCCCAGTTTGCTCTGTGGGCAGCTCAGGAGTGCAGTAGCTGTCCCAAAGTCTGGCTAAGGGAGGGTTTCTGTGAACTCCTCCCCCGCCCTGGTTCAGTGCCCAGCTCCCAGTCACAGCTCGAGGCTGCGGACAAGGGCCAGGGTGAGAGGAGCTGGGCATTGCTGCTTTGCTCTCCAAGTCCCTGCAGCAGTCAGGAAACGCTGGCATTCCCCGGGGTCAAGCACAGGTTGCGCTGGGGCAGAATCCCAGGGTGGTTTGGGTTGGAAGGGACCTTAAAGCCCGGCTCGTGCCACCCCTGCCGCTCTCCCTGGTGGCCTGGGGACACGGAGCAGAATTAATTACCCAGGGAGGGCTGTTGTCTGTGCCTGTTCATTTGCAGGGAAAGGACGCAGAAGGGGCAAGCCCCAAGCTGAATTTGCTTTCCCAGCAGCACAGGGCTGCTCTGGCCCTTGAGGAATTTCATTGGCAATGTCAGCCTAGGAGGCAGATCTTGGGAAGGAGCTCTTGTGCTGTCTGTGTCAGTGAGGAAAATGAGTAAACTTGGCACGGAGATCTCCCCTGGGACTGCAAATGCACTGAACTGATTTGCAAATAGTAGCACATCCATAACTTTGACAGACATCCCCGGCATTGATCTTCCTCAAAACAACAAATTAGGAGGTGAAGTGAGAACCAAGAGTTGGGATTCTCTGGCATTGTGATACTTCCTGAGTTTTTCACCTTTTCCTGAGGAAAGAGTGAATTAAAGTGGCATCTCCCATTTGCGTTTCTGGGCTGGAAGTTTTATGGGGAGGTGTCACGATCCACTCAGGTGGGATTCATGATGGGTTCGTTTGATCTCAGGGTACAAAAGGCACAAGAGCAAGGGACTGGATTTTTACTCACATCAGCAGTGCACTTTCCTGAGTGCCAGCAACAGGTTATGCAATATAGAGAGGGAGAGAGATAAAGGAGAGAGAGAGAAAAAGGAGAGAGAAAAAGGAGAGAAAGGGGGGTAACAGCTACCAACAGACAAGACGAGGTCCTTGCGCGTCTTCCTTCCGTGGGGAGATCTCCAGGGACCACTGTCCCAAAGTCTCCTTTTATACCTGTTTTCAAAGCGAGTGGCTTTTGGTCAACACTTGGGGACTTTCATGTTGAAACTTGCTCTTTCTTCTCGAGCAGCAGGCGTAGTGTATCGATCAGTTATCGATCAGTTATCGATCAGTGTCCATTCAGAGCAGGGCACCATGACACCAGCACACCTGTGTGTGAGAACAATCCTTGGCACACATCCACCCTTGACCAGGCCAGAAACTCTCGCACAGTCTGTTGAGGAGGGGCTCTCTGACTCGGGGTCTCAGCCTCTGTCCTCGAGACGGTCGTGAGGCAGATGAAGGATCTTTGGACCGTCTCTTACAGGAGGATGGCCAGAAAAGGCTGCCTGGGGACAGTTCCCAGCTCCCCGGTGCTGTTGCAGGCCCTGGCAGAGCACTGGCAGGAGGGGTCTGTGACCCCCCAGCAATTTGGGCCAGGGCGATCTGACCCCAGCCCCCACGGGCTCACGTTCTCGGCACAGGTGGGACACAGCCCAGCCTCTGCTCTGTAACCACAGAATCCTTCAGGTTGGGAAAGGCCTCCAGGACCACCAGAGTTACTTCTCTGCTGCCAAACAGCACCAGCTGATCAGCATCTCCTCGGTGCACAGCAGCCCAACCCACAGACAGAGTTTAATGGGCTGTGTCCTCCTCTGGGATATTCCTGAGATGATTTGATCAGACCCTCTTCATCTCTGCCTTTTTTCTGGTACGTACAGGGACAAAAAGAAGCTATAACTGAGTATTTCTCTGAAAGAAGTTGGGACAATTCAGTCATGTTCTAGAATCCCTCAACCCCAAAACCAGAATCCTGGAGGAATGAAGCTGGAGCCCAGGAAGGAGTGAGGAGAGGCTGAGGGGGTTTGCACAGCCTGAAGAACGGGGGAGGATCTTTCTGCCAGCTCCAGCTCCCTAAAGCAGCCGGTGGAGGGGATGGATCCCGGTGTTCCCCGGGGTGCACCGTGGGGAGGCAGTGGCAGACGGGGATTTTCACATGGTCCCTGTGAACTGGATGCTCAGCTGGAGACCTGTGAGTGTCCTGCAAAGGGAATTTTCCCACAGCTGCAATCTGAATGTCGGCGTGGAGCCGTGGCATTGCCAGGGCCCTTTGGGAATTGTGTCCCGAGGGCCGCGTGGTGGAGCTGCCTGACGGAGGCTGGGGGTGTCCGGGGCGGAGCAGTGCCCCAGCCAGCACCAGAGCTGTTTGTCCAGGAGGCCCAGGGATGAGCGGAGGCTCTGGGATGTGCCCGAACAAAGCCTGGGCTCCAGTCCTGTAACCAGAACCCAGGTTCTGGTGTGGTGCTGCCTGGGCTCATGGTCACGGGTGGATCCTTGCAGACACAGGTGAAGGGGGGAGAGCATTCAGTGGCTCCACCTGAAGCTGACCAAATCCAGGGAAAACCTGGGCACTGCCTACCCGTGGAGGGGCAGGCTTTGGGGGCTGTGGAGTGGGGGCACGTAAGAGCGACGGTGGGAAGGACGGAGACGAGAGATCTCTGAGGCCAGGGCTTGGAATTTGCAGTTTATTGCAAAGGCTGTGGGTGCAGGGCCCTGCTGGGAGCTGCCAGCTCCAGCTCGGAGCAGGCCACACAGAGAGCAAAGTTCCTCAGAGAGGGAGAGAGCCCCCAAAGAGAGGGAAAGAGAGGAAGAGAGCGAAGTTCCCGTTACAACACAATAAATCTTCTTCTGAATATTCTAATTCTCATTAACCAATTTAGTACAAGATACAAATCCTATAGCATTTGCATACAGCCTGTAAGAATCCTTACATTGCCATATTATGTTACATTTTAAACCCTAAAATCTACTCTTTTGGACCCCTTCTGCCAAGCTGGCAGGGTCTGCTCTGACCCTTGGACCTGTCTGCAAGCAGAGGGTATTGTCTGATCAAAAGGGGATTACCTTCAGCCATACCATTGTTTTCCAGTTGCTCAGTAACTAAGGCTTGGTGTCTCAAAGCTTCCTTTCATTTCCATCTCGCTTATAGTTTCCATATTCTCAAAATCTTTTGACGGGCAATCACATTGATAAGGCTTTCCTTTCATCTTCCTGTTCAAACCCTTTATAAGGGTTTCCTGTTTCATCTTCCCCAACAGGGGCCGCCCTGCTTGGCTGGAGCTGCTGCTCCCTTTGGGAAGGCGGCTCCGCTGGGGCCCTGGCGCTGGGTGCAGAGGGGGCAGCCGGGATCCCTCTGGCTGTCACCGTGCTCGGGGAGTGACAGGAATCCTTGGTGCTGCTGCTCTGGGAGTGTGTGTTACCTGCCAGTGACTGAACCCAGTGCTTCTCTGGGCCCGGGGATGATGTACTGTGACTCATTCAGTGCTCTCACAGCCCATTTTCCTTTGCCTCGCTACTTTGGAAGCAGTTATATCAATTGCCTGCTTTTCCTGAACAATTTATTACTATTACAGCTCTTCTGGAGTTTTGAACTGTCTGTAGTTAATGATGCCAGCTATTAAAAAGACACTTTATCCTGAATAACTGTGAGCATCTGGCTTTATCAGCAGTGATGCAACAATTTCTGTGGCTCCAAGTTAAGGGAAAAGCTTTATGTATTGTGAGAGAAACCAGAACTGAAGAGTGTATTAAACCCCAAATGAGAAACGAGCAGTTTTCCTGTTTGAGAAAGCACTTCTGTAAGGCAGGAGTGGCATTTTACAGAGTTTTCCTCCAGGCCTTCACATACTGAGCAATATAACAGCGAGCTTGCGGTTGGGTGGCTTTTCTTTGTCGTTCTCACAAAATGTTTCCCGTTCTGAAATTTTCAGGTTTTTGCCTCACCTGGGTTGAGCCAGTGAAAGTTCCCCAAGAGCAGAGCTGTGCCAGAGGGGACAGAGGCTGCCCCGCCACACCTTCAGAGCGCATCATCCTTTTGCATTCCAGAGAAAACATGGGAGATCCCTGGAAGAGGCGCTCAAACCTGGGGAGGTTTGGACTCTCTTGTCCTGAGTCTGTCCCCTGATTTCCCAGGCACTGCAGGGCCTCAGCTCCAGCATGTCCAGGGGTGAGAAACAAGTGTGGGATGAAACGCCAGCAGCGTTTGGAGGGCACCCAGAGCTCTGCGGTCCCCAGCTCATCATCCCCATCCGGGAGGGATTTAAAGCTGTGGGCATGCAGCACTTGGGGACCTGGTGGGTGTGCCTAGTGGGTGTGCACAGAGGGTGTGCCCGGTGGGTGTGCCCAGTGGGTGTGCCCGGTGGGTGTGCACAGTGGATGTGCACGGTGGGTGTGCCCGGTGGGTGTGCACAGAGGGTGTGCCCAGTGGGTGTGCCCAGTGGGTGTGCCCGGTGGGTGTGCACAGTGGATGTGCACGGTGGGTGTGCCCGGTGGGTGTGCCCGGAGGGTNGGTGGGTGTGCACAGAGGGTGTGCCCGGTGGGTGTGCACAATGTGTGTGCCCAGTGGGTGTGCCCAGTGGGTGTGCCCGGTGGGTGTGCACAGTGGATGTGCCCGGTGGATGTGCACAGTGGATGTGCACGGTGGGTGTGCCCCGTGGGTGTGCCCGGTGGCTCTGCCCGGTGGCTCTGCCCCGCGGCTGTTCCCGGGGGCTGCGCACGTCCCCGCCAGGCTGTGCCCGGCTGCATTCCCGGCACAGCGGCTCTGCCGGCCGGGAGGAGAGTGCTCCAAGCAGGCAGGTGCGATTCCTGCCCCGGCAGCTGGGGATAACGAATTAGCAGACTCGTTGGAGTGTTCCTTTGTTCCATTATTTCCTTTTTCTGAGTGTGTCAATTTAGGCTGCTTCCACTGAATTACACCAGTTATTAGAAATGTTCTACAGTGATCTTTAAATATCATCTGTGTCATAAATATTTTACGGCATTTTCAGTGGCAAATGATGGCTTTAATCAGACTCCGAAGAAATCCGGCTGGGAGAGCGCTCCAGGGCAGGGACCCTTCAGCGAGCAGGAGCGCTCCTGGGGGTGCTCACAAAAATTCTTCGTGCTCCCACCCTGGAGGAGAGGAGCAGAGCTGCTCGCAGCCGGCTGTCCCCAGCTCCCGCCGGCTCCGTCCCTGCTGGTCACGCCCGGGACTGTCCCCGATCTCACACGGGTCACACCCGGGGCTGTCCCCGATCTCACACGGGTCACACCCGGGGCTGTCCCCGATCTCACACGGGTCACACCCGGGACTGTCCCCGAGCTCACACGGGTCACACCCGGGGCTGTCCCCGAGCTCACACGGGTCACGCCCGGGGCTGTCCCCGAGCTCGGGCTCAGGGCTGAGCTGCTCCTCCTCAGCCCAGCCAGGCCTCGCAGCTGATGGAGCTGCTGGGAGAGAAATGGCTGGAGCCAGGAGCTGCCGGAGCTCCTGAGCCTGTGCCACCCTCACAGCTTCCAGGCTGGCTTGGGCTGGAAGGGGCCCTAGAGCTCCCCAGCTCCAGCCCTGCCGTGGGCATGGACAGCAGCCCGGCTGGCTCGGAGCCTGCTCCAGCCCGTCCCAAAGGGCAGCCTGGCTGGCGTGGCCGCCAGGAGAGCCCTGCTGCAGCCCCTGAGCACCCCATGGCCTCGCTGAGGGGACACTGCGGGAGCTGGGGCTCCAAATACTGCCCGGCAGGGCAATACCCAGGGGGCTCTGAGCGGGGCTGTCCCTGGGCACAATTCCAAAGGGCGCCTGCAGGGCGGGGGGGCTGTGCCCTGGGCTGGGCGGTGGCCACAGAGGAGGGGTGGGATCTGCAGGGGGAACCAGCACCCCCAGCCTGGAGATCGGGGTGCTCTCCCCTCAGTCAGTGCATGGCTCACCTGGTACTTTTTGAGCTAAAGTGATCTTCTTTCAGGCTTGTATGTATTTTATTTTTTTTTTTATTTTTTTTTTTTTACTTCAGATTAAAAGTTCTAGAAATTCTACACAAAAACCTAAAGGAAAAAAAGCTATCTGTGAATTGAGTTCCTCCTGTATAATGATGTGCTTTCCACAGAACGATAAATGTTAAAACACAAAAATTACTACCTGTGTTTTGGAACAAATCTCTAAAGATAATTAATGTACAGAGACAAGTTTTACCTGTGATTATTCCTTCCAAATATATGGCTGTTCCTCCTGGGAAGGAAAGCTCTGCATTATAAAACTTCTGTGTGACGGTGATTGCTGGTTAGGAGGGAGAGATGCTGCCATTTACCAGGAGAATTCCAGGAATACCAGAGGTTATGGTGACCGGGATGTCACTTTTCACGGATGATGCACAAAAAACATACCTTTGTGTGGAACAAGTCATTTGAAGTTAAAGAGCACTTCAGAATGAAAAGGACGAGTGACAAAAAGGCTGAATCTCTGAAATTGAGGCAAAGTGAAAAGTACAGAGCAGGCTGTGGGAGGGGCGGCCAACAGCAGCTCAGCAGAAGGTGCTTGAAACCACTCCAAGGGGCTGGAAAAATGCTGGCTGAAGTCCAGGGGGAGCCTTGCTGGGGAGGGGGCTCTGAGCAGCACTGCAGCTCCCTGCGCTGCCTCTGCACCTCCCTGGCACAGGCGGCAGGGCAGGAGAGCTCCGGGAGAACTGCAAAGCTGGGCAGGGCTGGGCTGCTCTCCTTGGAGGGCTGGAATGGAGCAACAGCCCCAGGAATGGTGCTGGGTGAAGTGAACAGCTCCAAGAATGGTGTTGGGGGAGGTTAAGAGCCCCAGGAATGGTGTTGGGTGAGGTGAACAGCTCCAGGAATGGTGTTGGGGGAGGTTAAGAGCCCCAGGAATGGTGCTGGTGTGGGTGTTTCTGTTCTGAGGCCCAAAGCAGGTCAAGGCTGGGTGAGTGGCTGGGCCAGCAGAGTGGGGGCTGGGGTGGACCCTGGGGCTACCAGGGGGTGCAGACTGGGCTGTGCTGGACTCAGGGCTACCTGTGAACAGGAAGACTGAAAATGGCAGAACCCAAATTGTGCCTAGAGAGTGAACTTTCAACAGAGCCAGGTGCAGCAGGCCCAGCAATAGCTGATTCCTTCTGCCTGAAAAGGAGAACCGGCTGAGTAAGGGCAGAGGTGGCCATTCACAGAACCCCAGAATGGTTTGCATTGGAAGGGACCCTCAAACCTCATCTTATTCTCACCTCGTGCCATTGATGCCTTGATNCCAGCCCAGCACCGAGGGCACCGCTGCAGCCTCGGCCCCAAGAGTGCAAGCAGCAGAGAACTGAGCAGAGAACCTGGCAGGGTGGGACTGCATCGCCTGGAGCTGCAGCGGGACAGCGAACCCGGCGTGGGAACGGCCCAGAACTGATCCAATGGGAAAACTCCTGAGCCGGGGTCCCTCTCGGGGGCAGCCCCGGCCGGGCTCCTGCCCTGCCCAAGGTGTGTCCTGTGGAGGCTTTTGATAAATCCCTGCTTTATTCCTTTAACCCTGCCCAGCCTCTCTCCAGGGAGCCTCCCAGGGCATCACTCTGCTGTCAGGGACACTTGGAACTGAGGGCAGGGCACAGAACCCTGCGCTGCAGCACCAGCAGCTGCTTCTGGGCTGAGCCGGGCCCTCGCTGCTGCGGGCTCCTGGCGGGGCAGGAGCTGGGAACAGGGGCATTCCCTGGGAACAGGGACATTCTCTGGGAACAGGGACACTCCCTGGGAACAGGGACACTCCCTGGTGGAAACCAGGCGCTGGTTGCTGTGACAGAGCTAATTAAACTCCTGGGAGAATTTATGCAGAGCTAATAAGAAGCAGAACTAAATGTTGTCTTAATTTCCCCTCAAGCTCACAGAAATGTTGTTCATTCATGTTGCACTAATTAAGCCAACAGCCATTAACCCTTTCTTCAGAGACAAGGACCCTTGGCATCGAGGAGGAATCCAGCTGCTCTTCCCAGAGAGCATCTCCATGTTCCAGGCGTCTTTAGGCCCTTTCCTCCATCCTGCCGTGGGCTGTGGTGACTCAGGGGTGCTGATGGGTTCAGAGAGAAGCTGTTTTTCCCTCTGCTCTTTCCAACTACCCTGGTTGGGCTGGAATTTGCTGCTCAGACTCCCTGTGTGTCAGGGAGCGACGTCCCTGCCTCCAGCTGGGGTGAGGTTTGAGCTCTTGGAAAATCCACCCTGGGTTTGGGCCTCTGTTCACATCCCAGGCTGGGATTTGGGTTTGTATTGGTCAGCACAGGAGAGCCAAGGGCTCTGCGAGGTCTTGTGGAAGACTTTGGACAAGGGATGGGGGGGGACAGGACCCAGGGGATGGCTCCCACTGCCAGAGGGCAGGGCTGGGTGGGAGACTGGGAATTAGGAATTCCTGGCTGGGAGGGTGGGAAGGGGCTCGGCTGAAATTGCCAGAGCAGCTTGGGCTGTCCCTGGATCC
>WAAG01017954.1:0-10630 GCA_013390105.1 Tichodroma muraria | reverse complement strand
GGGCGAGGAGCCGTCCCCGGGCCCCGTCCCCGGGCTGTCCCCGCCGGCCGCGGCCGCCGCTCCATCCTCGCCTGGCTGCGGGAAGCGCCGCCCGCCCGGAGCGCGCGTCCCGGGCCCCGCTGGCTGGTGCGGAGGGTGGCAGGTTTACGGACCCAGCCACGGCGCATATAACGTGTATGAGACATATATAGGGAGAGATGGATATGAAAGGGTACTGATGCTGACCTCATAATGAGAAACGAGCCAATTCCTGCTGGCAGAGGGAATGTTTTATGTGCAGGCGCGCGATGCTCCTGTGCTGGCTGTGACAGACCCCGGCGGGCTGCGCAGGTGCCCGGCCTGCCCAAAAGAAGAGACTGGCCCGGTGGTCCCTGGGCTCTGCACCGAGCTGCTCACCTGCAAGAACAGACCATGCCCAGGCCCTGCCGAGGCTCCCGCAGCAGCGCGTTAGATCCCAAGGAAGAATGCTTTACAGGTAGGTTTTGCTAGCTATTATCTTTTGCGTGTCTCTTGTGTTCTCCCGGGCTTTTGGGGGGAATGGGATAAACACAAAGAATGTGCCTGGTTGGTAACAGTGCTGTGTGTAATGCAAAACAAGAGCTTGGCTGGCTGTGCTTTTTTTATTGCATTGTTTTTACTGGTAATCTGTGGGAAATCTCCAATTCGTGTTTTACTTGAGGAAAGGACGCTACCAGATGTGGCCTCTCTCTGTCTCTGACAATGTTAACTCCCCTGCCATTTGAGCTTTCTGCAGCTTTCCTGGATGTTGGGCCTGACAATGGGTGGGAATGGCACTTGCATTCCTCGCCATACCTGGAAGCAACACTTGTTTTCCTGGACATTCATGCCCTGACATGCCCTGCACCTTGAGAACAAAACTGAGCTCTGACTCCTCAGATTGATGCCTGACTACAGAGCTGGACAGCAAAATCCCTTATTTAGGTAGTGAGGAGAGCCATGAATTGAGGGATTTATCAGTATCATTAAAAGCTTATGAAGATGCATAATGAAAACAAGTGCTAATACTAAGGACTTTTTGCAGATGATGCCACCAGCCATTTTTCACCACAGGGGTTGATGAATGAACATAAATTACCAAGACGATTTTCAAGGGCTAAGCCTGATGTTATGACTGATACATTTAAGAGAAGTTGGGCTAATTTATCAGTTAACCAGCCTTTCAGTTTATGCTTAATTTGAGCACAGTCCAGTTTACTCACTGAAATGTAAGGATGTGTGAGTGTTGTTGGATCATGACCTTATTACCTGTGTAGTTCAATTTCTGTGCAAACCCCCTGAGGGTTACTTCTGTGCTACCTCATAGGGATTTATGAAATTTAAATTTAGTACAATGCCCTGAAAAGGGTAATACGATTTATGCCTATGAATTTTATTGCCCTTGCATTGGATATTTTACTGACTCTTACAATAGATTAAGAATTCTGAGCAGTGGGGTTTTTCAGTGTTTCTAAAATAATTTTTGGTTACACTCTTTGGCAAAGTCCTGCAGGTCTACTGACAAGAGTTTCTGTGGTGTTTTATCACTGCTAGAATTATACTCCAGCAATGAGACTCTCAAAAATATTTTCTTCACTAATGTTTGAAATAAAGCCAACTGGGTTACGTTTCTCTCAAAAATTTTGTTACAATATTGCTGAGATAGCGTATTTTTTTATCACCTGATTATGTTATACCCATATAAAGATGAGAACTGTGCTCTACAGAGGTGAGTGGGTGTGACATATGCTGTATTTATAAACACTTCCACAGGCTGTCAGCTGAGTTTCCATGGCTGAAGAGAAGTATTTTAAAATTTAAATCTCATCTCTCACATGGCATGCTATAAACCACTGTGGGAGCTAGGAATATTAGATGGAATTTTTGGGTAGAAGAACCCTTTCTACCCTAATCCCTGTGTGTGTTTAAAATCTGTAGCAGCGAGGAGAGAAGAGTATGAACATGTCTTAAAATGTTAAGAGTATGATTATGCAGGACTGTGCCCACATGAAGAATCCTTACTTTCATAACTGGTGTCACTGATGACAGGGAAATTATTTATGTGGGTTATGAATTATTTTTATAACAAAGAGTGTGCAATATTGGAGTCACAACACTGTAGTAAAGCTGTCCTAGGAAAAATTCCTTCAGAAGTTTTATTTCGCAATTCTCAATTAGATGAACTTTCTTCTTTCTGAGTGCAATTAAACAAAAACTCCCTTCTTTGATGATGTACTCTCTGTGGATCCAAACAGGGAGGTATGAAGTTATCTATTGGTTCCCCAAACTGTGTTTATAGGATGCTCTCTGAACTCAAGATAAGCAGTGTCAACTTCATATTTAAGCAGAGCACAATGCTGCGTCCAGCGGTCTCTTTATGGGCCACTGAAGTACAGCCAGTGGCCAAATATCAGTGATACATGTTTACATTCTCTAGAAATAAAATTCACAACAATGGGTAGTTCCTTTTTTTTTTTTTTTCAAATAATAAAAAACTTTGTCAAAGATTCCATCTCAATAGGTTTGAAGTACTTTATTTTAACAATACTTAAAATGTTTTTTCACATGAAATCCTTCAGCATGGCTTTGGACCAACTATATAGAATGATTTCTGTTGAATATATTTGGAAAATCAGAATTCATGAGGAACTATTGCAAATTTATTGATTCACTGACATTCAGAAGAGTATTATAAAAGAAAAAATTTCATTAGCATACAGGTCTGGAACTATGACTGAGATACTGAACTCTAAGATTCTAAGATACTGAATTGCTGTATAGGAACATGCATCTCTGATTGATACCTTTGTGTATGGAAAACTCTTCTGATTAGCACAGGAGATTTGACCAGATTAGAACTTCTTTTGCTTTATGACCTTTTTTTATTTTCTTATTTTGTTCTGAGTGTTTACAGATTAAATAAAACCCATTATGTACATAGATATAGATGCAAATTGAAGTTTTGTCTTGTACTACAATCTTGTATTACAATGTCTCTAGCAAAAATAATAATATGTAAGTTTGCTTGGAAAATCCCCAGTCATGGCATTAAAACTGGTCTTTTTTTTTAAGACAGTTGTCTTAGAAAGTATTAAATATGTTCATACGCGGAATCAAAAATATGAAGACTAATAAATGAGAATCTGAAAGTAGGTTTCCAGGACCATATTTAGAGCTTTACTTAGTGACCTGTTTTCTCAAAGGTGCTGAGCAGCTTTGTGTGTGAATTCCATCAGAATGCCCAGCGCTCCTGGGAGCACACCTGTTACTCAGGGTCAGCAACGGGAAATTTCATATACCCTTTCCCTACTTCTTTTAAGCTGATCCATTTTATTAAGTGGGTTGCATGAAGTACTGTTCCAGGACACCCCCATTTTGCCTCATGTCATCTGTCTTATTTAAGTTTTGGCTGAGGGAAACCCTGGCTCATGTAGTGAGGCCCCTGATGGACCCAGGGTGTTGGCTGGCATCGTTGTGGCGCTTTCTCCTGTGGGAAACTGTGAACTGACTCTGTTTTATAGTGCGAGCTTCTGTGAGTATTTTTAAACCAGAAACTGTGGTTCTGTTGCAGGTTTGACAATTCCTGCTTTTGATTTCTTCTTGACAGAAGTCAGAAGGTTTTTTGTTATTTTCCACCTCATTTTAGATGAAAATGGTCCATCACTGGAAATACTGACAGATGTCTTTTTGTATCAAAAGCCAGAAACAATGTTTAGACATGAGCCCAAGCTTAGAGAGCAAAATATTTTGTTAATTTATCTTGTTTCTTGTTTTCGCTATATGTATTTTTCTTCTGCCTGTTGCAGTTTTGCAGTCTAAAGTAATGATATTTCTATATCAATAGCAGCATTTTGAATAAAAATTGGTCATATTATTACATAGTTTAACTCTGGTGCTCCTTGAAGTCACTAATGTACAGATCATCATCTAGCATAGTGAAAATAATTTATTAATTTATTTTATTAGTTTTATTTATCAATGTAAATTTCTCAATCCATGTCTTCCACTTAAGTGCTAGTACATTGTTGCTTTCTTTTCCTTTATGTGTATTGCCACAAAATTTTGCCTCAGTGTTTTCTAAAGTAATGGCTGTACATAGCCCTTATTTATTAGTGACAGAGTCAAAGTTTTTCTGTGTGTTTTTTTTGTTCTTACTATTTTACTGATATAAAACTACTTCTAGGTATGTAAGAACCTAAGTGACATTAAATCTACTTTTCTTCTCAGCATCTTCCCAAGTAACATGTTCTCGTTGAGATAATTTAGATGTGAAACAATCAAAATGGCAGTCTTACGTGCAAGAATTTGTTACTATTAACTTCATTTGGTTAGAGTTCTGTGGGAGCCAGAAATCTAAACTAAAACATCAAAATACAGCAGTGTCTCTGCTTCTGTTTTTGCAAATTATAGCTGTAACTTGCAAAGCTTCCAGAATACACTATATCAGAGCATATCAGAGCACAGAAACTTGGTAATTCAATATCATAGCATTATCATTTGACAGGATAAAATTATAAGCTGATTGTAAATTTTCGTGTAGTCTTTGTGTGTTGTGCAGTGCTTACTAGGATGTTGTAAAGGAAAGCTGGATACTTAAAGGTTTTGTAAGTCAGTGACATTATTTGGACACTATAGAATTTTCAAATATCATATTCTATTTGATAATTTATTTTTTTCTGATTAAGAAGGGGGTGTCTTTTTGGTTTTGGTTTGTGCCATTTTTTCCTTTTTGTTTGTTTTATTTATTTAATGTTTTGGTATGTTGACCCTGGCTAGATGCTAGGTGCCTACCTAAACTACTCTTTCACTTCCCTCCTCAGCTGGACTGGGGAAAGAAAATTATGGAAGGCTTATAGGCTGAGACAAGGACAGGGAGAGATCTCAGCAATTACCATCACAGGCAAAAGAGACTTGACTTGGGGAAATCAATTTACTGTAATACCAGTCAAATTAGAGCTAGAGTATGGTTGTGAGAACTAAACCCAGTTCTTACAAAAAACCCTCTTCCTTCACAGCCTTAACTTCACTCCCTCCTTTCTCTACCTCCTCTCACTGAGCAGAGCAGGGGCCTGGGGAAGGGGGGTTATGATCATTTCCATCATACGTTGTCTCTGCCACTCCTTCCTCCTCACTGGAAGGACTCACTGGAAGGACTCCTCACACTCCTCCCCTGCTCCACCACAGGGGAGACAGAGCTCCAGGAACTTCTACAACTTGGTTCCTTTCCACAGGCTGTTGTTCTCCATTAATTCATCCAGTGTGGGTCCCCAGTGGGGTCACAGGTCCTGCCAGGAGCCTGCTCCAGCATGGACTTCCCGTGGGGTCACAGCCTCCTTTGAGAGGAGGCATCACCTTGCTCCACTGTGAGCTCCTCCAGGGGTGCAGGTGGATCTCTGGGGCTCCAGGGGCTGCAGGGGCAGAGCTGCCTCACCATTCGCCTTCTCTCTCTCCTCCTTCACTGACCTTGGTCTGCAGAGCTGTTCCTCTCTCACATTCTCACTCCTCTCTCACAGCTGCAATTGCCCTTGTGCAGGACTTTTTGCCCTTCTTAAATCCATTATCCCAGAGGTGCTGCCACTGCTGCTTGTGGGCTCAGCCTTGCCCAGCAGCTGGTCCATCTTTATTTTAAAAAGTGTGTAAGTTTTTGCTGCGTATATGAAGTAAGCATTTTCAGTCTTCTGGCCAGTTTGTTAATGGTGAAGGTGCAACAGATTTAATTTTTTTAAGTTGAAAATATAAAAATTAACTGTTTCAACATCTTTTATTAAGAGATCACAATTCCTATCTTACTTTCTGAAAGATTTGAGGGGTTTTTTTGCATCTCTTTGAGGGGAATAGAGAAATAATACTGTCACCACTTTTGGCATGATTTCAGGCATAGGACTGCCTGAAAATTAGAAACAAATATGTGCTTATATGCAGGTATGTGCTTCTCTCCACTGTGTCCTTAGCCCTCAAAGGTTAAGGATCATTTATCTGTGTTGAGGGCAGGATGGAGCAACAGTAATAACAACTCTAAAATTTTCAAAATTATCAGTGTCTCCTTTATTTTTTAATGTACGTATTTTGTGAAGTCTCAATAGCTTTAGAAAAGGCAATAGCAATGGAAGTGAAGAGTGGAATGTCACAGCAAAGATGGAGGGACCCTTACATCTCATAGACAATGCTGGCTTTTAGGATACAAGCAAATCTGGTAAAAGCAATTTTACATTATTTCTTGTATGTTATTCTAGCTAGTGATCCTAAGGCATCAGCCAGCATTTACTTTTCTAAAAATGTTCTTTCAAATGGAATGCAGTCTCCATCCTGTAACCTGGGCACCTGCCATGTCAGGTAGCTCAGGTATGAGCACATTTGATAGTGCTTCTGTGCAGAACAGGAGGCAGGAGCAAGGACACCATCCAGGTGAGATCTCAGACAAAGAAATTGGGCGTTTCTAATGCATCTTCCAGGCAAGGGCCTATTTTGATCTTTGAATACAGCAAACATTAGGCCAACACATTTCTAATTTAACAGCTTCAGGGGAACTGTAGCAAGGGAGAGAGAGCCCAATCTGTGGTGATTATTCATGTGCAGACAGACAGGTTCTGTGTTTGGACTCTTGGCTGAGGCTGGTGGATTATTCCAGTCCTTGCAGCCAGAGGCAGCTCATTTGGCATTATTTTCTGGTAACTTTTCCAACAGCCTCTTTTATCCACAAGTGCCAGGCAGCGAGGACTGGAGTGGCCCAGTCTGAACCAGGCACTCGCCAGCCCATGTGTGTCTGTGTCCTGGTGGTGATGATGAGGGGGAATGGCTCCAGCCCATCTCTTCCCTGTCTGCATCTGCCTGTGCCTGGCCTTGGCTGCTGCTGCCTGTTGCTGGGACAGAGCCTGGCACTGCGTGGCTGGATGCAGAGGGGGCAGAGGGTGCAGAAGCACTTCTCTTTCACCCAGCACAGCCACCCTGCCAGAGGCAGACTTAGTGCAGGAAATGAAGGGGAGAAATGCAGAGGTACAGACCAGTGGTAAAATTACCTCGTCAACACGCCTGTGGTAACTCCTTGGTGGCCCTTGTGTTACACCTACAAGAAGTTCTTGGTGTCTCTTTCTGTGGAGATCAGCTGCAGATACGTTGTGCCTGAATATCTGAGAAACTGAAAATGGAAATATATGCTTAGGATACATGTATAGTTAACACAAATATATTTTCAAAACCCTGTTTTGAAAAGCCTGGTTGAGGAGTTAAGATCTTACTTGATGAATTTTGTGGACTATGCTTCAGGAATTACAAAAAGGTTTTCTTGATTTGAGTAGAAACATTATAGAACTGTAAAAACTATAAATAACTGTGGCAGCCTCAGAAACCTCTGACTAAATCTACAGGCAGCTCTTTGGTTTAAGAGAAGTTGGTGGGATATATTCTTTATATTTACTGCAATATTAAAATGTGCATATTTATCTTTGAAGGGTACCATTATGCTGTATCTTCATGTGTTGGTAATTAAGTAGTTATGATTTTTTTCTTCAGGAGCCTTTGGGTTTTAGAATATCATTGGAATCTTCTTGCTTCTTCTTCTTGTTTCAAATGTAGTGGTCTTCTTAATTCCTTCAAATCCCATACAGCCTTTTAGCTCTAGGAAAAGTTAACTCTGTGACAGAAAGTCAATTCCTTTTTCACAGCAGTATACTCTTTGCTAATTCCATTCTTTGGAGTAGAGAATGTACCTTTAAAAACAGTGCAAGCTTCTGAGCTTGAGGATTACTGAGAAGAGTATGAAGGTTTCTACAGTTACTCTTTACTTTTTGTATTTTTCCTTCATTCGATAAGAATGCCAGGTTTTTTATTTGTTTGTTTTTAAGGGGACAGAAAATAGCCTATTCTCTTCAAAAAGCCCTACTTAAGTGAAATGCTATTGTTCATGTGTGCCACTCCCCTCTAGTGAATAGAAGTGGGATTGCTTCACGTCATGTTATGCCATTGACCCTCTAGCTGCAACCAGATTATGGAATTTTTCTTCAACTTTCAATGACAGAGAGTTATCTTTCTTTCAGTGGAAAAATGTGAACTTTTTTCTGCTTTTTCTATTAAGGAAGAAATAGGCTTCCATTACAAAGCATGCTAAATTTGTTAAATCCTGCCCTTTGCACACGCACAATGCCCAAGTAAATATAAAATTAACTTTAACAACAGCAAAACTGTATTAGTTACTACTTCATCTGTCAGTATATCCCTGGGTTTAAGTAAAAGTTTCATGCTCCTTGTCCCTGTCTACATACATGAAACATTTGTTTTAACAATGTTTACTTTTTCCTTGCTAGTTGAATACATTTTTGTATAGTAATCTTAACTCCTCCATGACGGGTTGATGTTTGCTTTATTAAATCTTTGAGTAATTGATAACAAAGCTCGAGTTGTTTGCTCACAGATAGGTGTGCAATTCTAGATAAAAATATCTATCCACATATTTTCACTTGGATGTTTTTGTTGAAGAGCTAACAGAGGAAAAGAGTGTTATGAAAATGTTGTGTATGTGACAAATATTCTGTCAAATGTCAACTAACAAGGCACCAAGTGTGAGATTTCTCTGGCCAGAGGCCAGTCAAATAGGTCAACAGTCACCCTAGTCTGTACTCTGTACTTATCAGCCATGGAGAGAAATACATGCATTTAGCTTTCCGTTTATCATCTAAAGTACACAGCTAAAGTATGCTCATAGTCAGAAGCTGATTGTTTCTATTTACTGCACATGACAGATGTAGCAAGCCAGCATGAGATGAATCCAGTATGGGGTGGTCTTTAAAAAAAGATCTATTTGTGTCTGCTTTTTTGCTCATTAATTGTGCCCTTAATTCATATAATAAATGTGTCATTAATTAGTGGTGCTGTTGAAAACAGCTTTTTCTTTTACACTGACATCTAAATTTAGTCCATTAGAGTTGCACAGGCTGTGAAGTCGCAAGCCTAACAAAGTCAACAGCCTGAAGAAGTTGTATGAGATGGTGCAGTAGTGAACCCTAAATCAACATAAAATCTGATGTGAGGCAAATGTATGCAGAAAAACATTTCATAGAAAAAAAGAGCATAGATCCAAGATTTTTTTTAGTTATGCTTAAGAGATGCAGAGGTATGATGAGACTAGAATTTTCTCTATAAAGCTCCATATGTTTATTTATCATACACACACATTAGAACTGACCCTGGACATCCACCTACCTGAAGCTTAAAGAGCAAAACTTAAGAATGTAGCTGAAAGGCCAAGTGTAACACATTCTATTGTTTTCCTTCCTTTAGGGGTATTTTACATTTTCACATCCTTGCTCTTTTCTGCTACCCAAAGATGCAGTTCATCCTTGTTCTTAAGGGATGGCGGATAGTTTTTGTAAAGGCTAAAAGCACTTTTTATTTTTTAAAATATCAAAAATATGAGGCCAAATCCCCTGGCAGCTAGTTAGGCAAAACTCACGCTCAGATTTAGCGGGATTATAGCTCTTTTTTTCTAATGTACTGTACTCTACATCACTGCATATCTATAGTTTCTTCCTTTGTAACAAAAGGATAAATACCTGTTTGTTATTGCATAACATTTTCAAAGCTCTGGTTGATAAATACTATTACAGAATTGTTATTAAAAATTATCTCCTCTCTTTTCCAGAGAAATCAGTGCTTGCCCAGCCAACATTTGTTTTTGAAAAGAAGGACCACACTTTGAAGGTAAAAAACCTATTGGTTTTCCCTTTTTCATTATTGATGAAAATTGTTGAGAAATAGGGATTCTCTAGATTTTAGCCATATTTAACAGTAGTAATAATTGGCCTGAAAATAGAACAAGGAAGAACAGAAAATAGAAACAAGACTGTTATGGATTGTTTGTGTCTCTGTCTAGAAAATGACTGTTCTATTTTCCTTGACCTTTCCATTTTCCTTGACCTTTCTGTGTTTGTTTTTTTTCCAGCGGCCTGCAGAAGACCCAGTTTGCGCAGCTGAAAATGGTAATGACTGCCTCACTGAAACAGCATAATATAACTGGGTAATTCATAGGTCTGCCTGTTGCCTGTGGAAACATTGTTTGGGCTCTATGAGCAGGGGCAAATCCCAGTTGCCAGACTAAGATTTTGTGGGTTGTAGAACCTCCTACTCTGTGCTAGTATATATGTCCCTGTGTTCCCTCAAGAGTCCTTCCATCTTACCTCTCATATTTACCAGAAAGACAAGCTCCAGAAATTCTGAAAATTGACCAAGCATATTCATCAGCTGTGTGAATGAATTCCTGACTGCCTTTTCTATTTGCTTGGGTAATGTCATAATGTAGCTCTTCATTCTTAATGTTTTCTGAGCCCATGGGCTATGAACTGATTCTGGGTGCTTGCTTTAGGTTCCCTGAACTTAGCAGAAATAAAGAAGACTTTATTTCTGCTAAGTTCAGGAACTACTAAGCCCAGGGCTTTGTGAGAGGTGTTGACTGAGATTCCAAAGCTCTCTTGCTCTTAGGTACTGCCTTAAAGCTGTTCTGTAAGTCCTTCCTAGAATTTATTTTATTTAGGTTTTAATTCAGTATCATAACATCATGCTGATGCCTCCTGCCAATTACATTGTATTTTCTTTTCTCTAGATTTCATCAGTTGTTCCAGAAAACGTGCGAGATCATCGTCTT